>JAODUH010001882.1:0-12449 GCA_027564835.1 Typhlichthys subterraneus | reverse complement strand
TTTCGTCACAACGGTGCGGTAAAGCGATTGCAATACCGCTCCCGCTGCTCCGATTCTCCGACCAATCTCTCGCTCCAATGTCCCATCACTCGCGAACAAGACCCCGAGGTACTTGAACTCCTTCACTTGGGGTAAGGACTCATTCCCCACCTGGAGTTAAGTTATCTTTATTTACAATAATGGGTTTATTCAGCCTCACCCTTAAATGTAAGATTAAAGACCACAGTGTGTGTGTGTGTGTGTGTGTGCGTGTGTGTGTGTGTGTATACCTGTTGTGTATGTGTATGTGTGTGTGTACCTGGTGTGAGTCTTCTCTATCCTGCTTCAGCATCTTGATTTGTCTCTCCAGGTTTTTCATCTTGGAGGCGGAGCTTTCATAGCTGTGTCTCTGAGCGACCGCCTCCTCAAGCTGGTGCTCCAGCCTATCAGAGTCTAGACAGGAGGTGTGTCAGTATGCAAGGTGTGTGTGTGTGTGTGTGTGTGTGTGTGTGTGCGTGCAGCATAAGTCTGACCTGCTAGCTTCTTCTTCAAGCGTTCCAGCTCCTCATTGAGCTTCTTCATCTCCACGTCTCGCGACACGCCCCCTTTCTCTGCGTGCACACACACACACACACATATTAATTCACACACACACACTGATCCGTTGTTACTCACAGAGAAAATGGATCTAAGGAGGTGAATGCATTGACATATATACATATATATATATACATATATATATATATATATATAACGTTGAAACGTTAGGCTATTCTACAATAGACTACATGATTTAGGCTAATGCGGAGAAAAGCTCTGTGTATGCTCTGTTTACCGTCTCTATGACAACTAGCGCGTCATTCCCTAATTCTCTCCGAGCTCAACATCGCAGCATTCCACCATGAAATGAGACTGAGCACTATCTGAGCTGAGATCTCTGCAACAATGAGTGATACGCACACAGTTGTGAATGTAGCGATGCGCAGCTTCGCCTGGTAAAGTTTTAAAATAATGTCAGGCTGTTATCGGGTGTGTGTGGGTTCAGATCGGGCTCGGACAGAACTGTGTTGGGCTCAATCCCTGTCAGGTTCAACTTTTCAGGCCTGATCAAAGCTCTACTGCAGAAATCACACAGGAGAAATAGAGCTATCTAGGGGCTAGGCCGAGGGGCAACACCTAGTTACCTCCGTCTATATTAGACCACTGTACCTCCGCTAACACCGGTTGCTAGTCTACATTCTAAATATTAACAAGGATAGTCTATTGCCTATTATCATATCACTGTAAATTATATTAGGCAATATGCTAATATGCTTACCATAGATCAATTATAATGGTTTATATGCCTGATAAACTATAAACAGGTAATCTGATTTTTTTTACTGTGGCTATAAAGTTCAATATTTGAATATATATGTAAACGGAGTTCGTCTCACCTGGGACTCGAACACATATATATAAGCATATATGCATATTTCACATTTACGGCATTTGGCAGAAGCTTTTATCCAAAGCGACTGACGTGTCAGTAGTTGGACAGGTCGTATACCAGCAATTATAAGTATATACAATATTATAAATTGAACAATTGCAGCATAATGTCATCATACCTGTTAACACGTAATCAACCATATGAAAGGCAATAGGTAGTGGCCTAGCTAATAAAGTGTTTACAACATATTATTATTTTGTATAAATGGTGAGAGAAGAGCATGAGAAGTTAACAAGGGGAATCCGAGATGACATTCTTGGATAGGAGGTAGAGAAGGACCACAACTATGCTACAATATAGAAAGTTGAGCAAAACGTATTTTCAGTAAAATATAATTAAATGAAATATAAGTTAAACAGACATGTTCTTATAACTTCCCATTTAGATTTATAGCCATATGAAACTATGTATGCTATAGTACAATATAGATCATATTGTGGCGTGCGTGTGCGCGTGCGTGTGCATGTGTGTGCATGTGCGTGTGTGTGCGCACGTGTGCGTGTGTGTGCGCGTGCGTGTGTGCGTGCGTGTGTGTGCGTGTGCGCGCGTGTGTGTGCATGTGCGCGTGCGTGCGTGCGTGCGTGTACGTGCGAGTGTGTGCGTGTGTGTGTGCGTGCGTGCGTGCGTGTGTGCGTGCGCGCATACCCTGCAGCTTGCGGTTCAGCTCCTGGTTCTCCTCCTCCAGGCGTGTGCGCTCCCCGTCGGCCCCCAGCGCCCCCTGCAGGCGGTTGAGGGAGCAGCGGTCTGACAGCAGGCTGTCTGAGGTGAAGGTGAAGCCTACAAAGGGGAGGTGCTGCCCTGTGAAGCCTGGGTGGTAGGCTGGGGGGGGCACCTCCTGCACACACACACACAGATGTTAACAAGAAGGACTGGCTCGCAGTCTCGCTCTAATTCACCCCAAAGGTCAAAGGTCAGGACTCTGTGCAGGCCAGTCAACTTCCTCCACACCCTAACCCTAACCTTAACTCCTCATCCATGTCTTTATGGACCTTGCTTTGTGCACTGGTGTGAAATTGTCCAGAATGTCTTGGTATGCTGAAGCATTAACAGTGCCTTTCACTGGAACTAAGGGGTCAAACCCAACCCCTGAAGAACCATAATCCCCCCTCCACCAAACTACACACTTGGCACATTGCAGTCAGGCAGGTACCGTTCTCCTGGCAACCACCAAACCCAGATTCGTCCATCGGATTGCCAGACAGAGAAGCGTGATTCGTCACTCCTGAAAACATCTCCACTGGTCTAGTGTCCTGCATCCGATGCTTTGCATTGCACAGGTTTGGAGGCAGCTGCTCGGCCATGGAAACCCATTCCATGAAGCTCTCTATGCACTGTTCTTGAGCTAATCCAAAGATAGTGTATATATAGTGTATATGCACTATATAGTGTATATTGTATCGCAATATATCGTGTTTCCTGTATCGTGATACGTATCGTATTGCCAGATTCTTGCCAACACACAGCCCTATTATACACACGCACACACACACATTACATGCACACCCACGCACGCACACACACGATTATCTATTACAGCTGTGTCCCCAGTGTGTTTGTGTATGTAATGTAATGTGTGTTTGTATGTGCGTGCGTGCGTGTGTGTGTGTATGTAATGTGTGTGTGTGCTCTCACAGGGTTCTTCAGAACGTCGTCGTCCACGTCAAAGTGCGAGGTGTCGCAGGGCGAGGACACGTCTGGCATGTAGGGGGCGGTAGCGCTGCGGAGCTGCAGCCAGTCCACGCCCCTGAAGAAGGGGTGCTGCTGGAAGTCTGCCAGACCCCGCCTCCCCAGGCGGCGCTCCCGCGGGCACAGCAGGCTCTGGATCAGATCCCTGGCCTCGTCCGACACCACCGACACAGAGCTGGGAAACTGGAGGCGCTCCTGACACGCACATGCGCACACACACACACACCAGTAGACGGTCAGCGGCAGAAGACACCTCCCTAGTTGCTCCCCCTGGTGGTCAGGTGGCACCTTGCATCACTGTATGAATGTGTGTGTGAAGGCGTGAATGTGAGGCTGTACCAAAGATTTAATAATGATAACAAGATGGAGCGTTGCAATACGTTCAATGGAAGCAAGTCACCAAGAGCATGTTGCTGTGGAGGCCCAGACAGGTACATCTACCATGCATGGACAGATACATCTACCATGCATGGACAGACAGATTCATCTACCATGCATGGACAGACAGATACATCTACCATGCATGGACAGACAGATACATCTACCTGTACATGGCTATGAGCAGCTAAGCTAACTATACGCACCAGCGTCTGGCCAACACACACACAGGTGACCCAGTGGCTGGCTGTGAGGCAGGCAGACAGGCAGACAGGCAGACAGGCAGGCAGACAGGCAGGCAGACAGACAGACAGACAGACAGGCAGACAGGCAGACAGACAGGCAGACAGGCAGACAGACCTCATGGTTCATGATCTTCCCGTAGGTCTCCACCAGGCTCTCAGCATAGAAGGGAGTTTCCCCATACAGCATCTCGTAGACGCAGACCCCCAGAGACCACCAGTCACACTCCGGCCCGTAGCGACCACGTCCATCCTCCATGGCCTGCAGGATCTCTGGAGAGATGTAGTCTGGCGTTCCCACGGCAACAGATGACTGTACCTGCACACACACGACAAGGATTACGCTACTGGTAAGTAACACAAACACTAGTAGTACTGAACTACAGTATAATATAACCATCACTAACCAGTAGTACTGAACTATATCTCTATCACTAACTAGTAGTATTGAACTATACCTCTATCACTAACTAGTAGTACTGAACTTACCTCTATCACTAACCAGTAGTACTGAACTATACCTCTATCACTAACTAGTAGTACTGAATCTACTCTCCATCTACTCTCCTTCTAGTCTCTTAACCCACTTCCCTGCCACATGAAGAGTCCAGAGCTCCCCACAGTATTAAGCCTGAGGAGGCTGCAGAAGACTGGGTCACCGTGGAGAACAAAGCCCTGTCACCCATGTTCCTATGTGAGATGCTCCTCGTCATGTTGGAACTCTGCTTATGGATAGATCACATGACATACACATACGATGTATCCGAATCCACTAAATAAATAATAACATGGATTTGAACACACCCTAAATGCAGGATGGACCTTGCAGTCTAACCCAGGGGTGGGTAGTCCTGGTCCTTGAGGGCCGCTGCCCTGCATGTTTTATATGTCTCCCTGCTCCAACACACAGGAGGCAGCGGCCCTCCAGGACCCCTGGTTTGGACTGTGAGATTAGATCGTTAAAATAGGGCCCCTCGAGTTATTGTAATCGGTTCTGTTCTTTATTAGTGATTATTTATTAGTGATTACATTGTAAGTGTTCTTTATGCAGGGTTCCCACTATAAGTCAATTGTAAAATTCGCTGTCTATTCCCTGATTTTCAATTACTTTGATTTGCATGACCTGCAGTGTCATGTCAACAATAAACAAACACAATATTAATATGATGATATTTCACATAGTTACCATACTATGCAAGTAAACATTCACACCAGTGGTTAAATTAGGTTTTCTAAGGAGGGGAAGTCCTCCTTATACAAGACATTTTGAGCATCAAACACTTTATTTCATGCAGTCTGGTCACTAAAGTATCAATTTGTTCCTTTACTCCATCAATTTATGATGGAAATATCTTTTTTTATGTCAAAGGAAAATGCCTAAACTATAGGCAGCAGGTGACAATATACAGTAATGCAGTCTGTATTGCTTTCAAATGATCCTGTAGATCATTTATGTATTATTATCCCCATTGAGTCAAAAGAAACTGTAAGGCCTTGGGCCTTGGCATACTTCCACGGACTGTGTGTGTGACGTAAATATCGTTGCACGGACTGTCACGCACCTCCAGAAATGTCTGTCCGTGCGCACATGTGCATGTTGACTGCCCATGTGCGACAGCCTGAAGCCCACTGCAGACAGCAGGGGATGTCCTACTAAGCTCACATTTTAGTTTCTAGGCGTATACAAAATATTTATTTCCAGCGAATTTAGTTACACCAATATTGTTCACGGGAAACAATGTGTGCAAATAAATCAGTTAGAAATATCGCCAATTTCAAAGCACTTTGTTTGTATACAGAAATATGCAATGCATCAGGCAAGTGCTCGGCAGGCCTTTGGTAGTATGTCGCCCTTTACTCTTCTGTCCGCCTTTGTGTCTTTTGTTGGGAAAGTAACCGTCCTCAAACACTTCACAATGTCTTCAGTGACAATGTTGCACTGGTGGGGAAACCCACGCATGCACGTGCTTGTGTGTGTGTGTGTGTGTGTGTGTGTGCGCGCGTGTGTGCGCGAGTGCGTGCGTGTGTGTGTGTGTGCGCGTGTGTGCGTGTTTGTGTGTGTGTGTGTGTGTGTGTGTGCTCGTGTGTGTGCGTGCGTGCGTTTGCTTGTGTGTGTGTGTGCGCGTGTGTGCGTGTTTGTGTGTTACCGTGCCGTCCTCCATCATCTTAAGACAGGACCCGAAGTCCGCCAGACGGATGTGACCGTTAACATCCAGGAGAACATTGTCTGGTTTGATGTCCCTGACAGACAGACAGGCAGACAGGCAGACAGGTTAGTGATTGCATGCCTGTATGTATTGTATTTTCTTAATAAGGCTCTAGCTATTTACATATTTGCCTTTTAGCTTCTAGAGCAGGGGTCAGCAACCTTTTTGATATGAAGTGCCCTTTTCAAAATGTCTTGTTAATCAGTGTGCCATATAATATATGGCCTAAGTTTAATTATGACATCACATCTAAATTGAATAAGGAATCTGTCATTTTATTCCAGCTATAGGCACCATGAATAGCAACATTTCATAAAAAAATTATGTTTTCTCCCATACACAGGATATTAGAATTATATAACTGTATAAAATGCCATCCATGAAAAACATCCACATCTGAATAGAAATCAAATATACCAAAATTACACCAATTTGGGTTACAGTATATCTAGTTATAAATTAAACTATGGTTGCCAACCCCTGTTCTAGAGAAACAAAACATTAGCATGCTAGCTGAGATGCTAGATGTTAGCATACTAGCTACCTGTGGATGTAGTTCTGCTGGTGGATAGAGTGGATGGCAAGAACCATCTCTGCCACATAGAAGCGTGCCATGTCCTCTGGGAGGCGATCTTCAAACTTACTAAGCAGAGTCAGCAAATCTCCCCCAGCATAGTAGTCCATCACCAAGTACTGCAGGACACACATGAGCACTGTCAACTACTGTAAAGAATACACACAACTGATACATCACTGAACTAGTACTAAGCCAGTACTAACCAGGTAGTTGTCATCCTGGAAGGCATAGTGAAGGGTTGTGATCCACTGACTGTCTCCGTTCACAAGAACATTACGTTCCTCTCTGAAACAGGCTGTCTGGAGAAGCAGTATAATAACATGTATGTTACAAGGGTGCTACCGGTATAATAACATGTATGTTACAAGGGTGCTACCGGTCAGAATGAGACAACAATGAAATATACATGAAATTGCAAAATGTCTAGTCTGGTCTGTTTAGTCTGGTCAGGTCAGGTCTGTCTGATCAAGTCTGGTCTGGTCTGGAACTAATCTGGTCTGGTATGGAACTAATCTGGTCTGGTATGGAACTGGTCTGGTCTGATCAGGTCTGGTCTGATCAGGTCTGGTCTGATCTGGTATGGAACTGCTCTAGTATGGGTCTTACTTCAGCTCTCTTCAACATTTCCCATTTGTTGAGAATCTTCATTGCATAAACCCGCTCAGTGCTTTTCATCTTCACCACAGCAACCTGTGCACAACCAGTATAACCATTAACAGCAGTACTGTGTGTGTGTGTGTGTGTGTGTTGGGTGGGGGGGGTGGATAGTGGGAACCATTAGCCTCTATTCTGAATATAATTCAGACAAACAAGTGACCTGTAGGGTCAGGGGTCACCAGTAGGGTCGGGGTACCTGGGTTAGTAGGGTGGGCTGCCATCGGTAAAACGCTAAGTTTTAAACGGTAAATTGGTAAAACATGAGCTGGTTGCCGTCGGTAACCGTGAGCTTGCATCCGTCAGGAGGACAGGACAGTAAACCGCTCCGTAACTCACGCTGGCACTCCTCTACCAAGGGAACTATTCTAACCTCGGTTCAACACACTTGTCTTAAATGTATTACATCTAAAAGCAAGCGGAGAAATTATCATTTAGTTGCTTAATAATTCAGTTTTGATGCCAAATACAGTTTTGGCTTTACTGCTGCCATTGCACGCGTTTTTAGCACCCAGAGTGCTTCTCTCTAGCGCGTGTTGCTGGAGCTTGTTGCTTGTTGTGACTACACAAACATACGACATTGATGACTCCAGCGCTGTTCCAAAAGTTTAACTCTTTAACTGAAAGGCCCAGGAGCGCAGTGCTAGAAAATGCTGAGCGCTCACGGCCGAATGTGCATAGGGTTGTTAAAAATAGGAGCTCTCAGCGCCAGAAAGGCGTGGAAACAGACCCTAACTGTTGAAAGCATTCTGAAAAATATATATTCCATAAGAACCACCTCCTGTAACCTAGCAACACCCATCATGTGGCTGCAGGCCGACAAGCTTCTCAGCACCCAGATGGTCACATGACAGATGGTCACATGACAGATGGTTACCCTCTAGAAGTCTTCTCCCCACAGAAGACTGCTCCCCACAGAAGCCTGCTCCCCACAGAAGACTGCTCCCAACAGAAGAATGCTCCCCACAATAGACTGCTCCCCACAGAAGACTGCTCCCCACAGAAGACTGCTCCCCACAATAGACTGCTCCCCACAATAGACTGCTCCCAACAGAAGACTGCTCCCCACAATAGACTGCTCCCAACAGAAGACTGCTCCCCACAGAAGACTTAACAATTTGTGCCTTTTCTGCATCAATGTAGGGTTGAAATGTCTATTTATTTTAAGGAAAACATAAAATACAGGTACCCTGGCTGGCACAATTCAAAATATATGGAATATAGTGCAGTAAAGGTTATACAACATATGTATTGCTTTAGACATAGGCCTCAACACTCATATGCATAATTTAGCCTGCTCTTCGGTTCTATTTGCCTATGGGGGAGTACATGATATATAAATACATTTTAATGTATTAACCCCTGGACTCTAATAGCTCATGCTAATGTTCAAATCGCTCTTCTTATTCAAAACATCTGTGTTTGGATGGTACACAAAATGATACACATTTTGGCCTTTACATTTTAGCATTTACAATTGAGAATGCTCTTCCCACACACACCTGTGCTATTAACAGGAATGTACAGGAAATGTTTATCTGGACAAACTTCCTGTTAGGTAGCGAGAGAGAGAGAGAGAGAGAGAGAGAGAGAGAGAGAGAGAGTGAGTGAGTGAGAGAGAATTTCCTAGTATTTTTTCGGGCTCGGCTCATTTCCTGTAGGCATGATAGGACCATGTCCTGTGTGGGCGGAGTTAAAGGTGGGCGGTCTTACCTCTCCAAAGGCTCCTCGGCCAATCACCTTCAACATCTCAAAGTCCTCCCTGTGGAGGCGGAGCTCCCGCACAGCAGAGGTGAAGGGTTTCACTGCGCACACACACAACCACACACAACACAACACATTAAAAACCTAATGCATATGGATACATATGGATTCATTTTATGTGTGTGTGTGTGTGTGTATATCCAACTAGCTTATGGTGAAGAAAGCTTGTTGATATTTCAACTGGATCAAAACAAAAACACCTCTCCCTTCAGAAGCACCCCCCCTTCCCCTCCACAATAGGGTGGGATGGTGGTGTGTGGTATGGAGGGGACGAACAGCGAACAGGAGTGTTATGTAGGTCAGGTGGTACATATTAACCACGATAAGATGCTAACAGCAGCCTGGACTGATCACAGCAGGAACAGTAGTTTCAATCACACACACACACCACACCTGTATCATATCATATATAGTGTATCTCTACCTATACACACCTGTGTCTGTCCATATAAGATATAGTCACACTGTGTCCATATAGGATATAGTCACACTGTGTCCATATAGGATATAGTCACACTGTCTGTCCACTAAACATTTTTAGCCACCCTGGTTCCCAGTGACGTTCCCATTCATTTTAAGCCTGAACCCTACTACTAACAAGCCAACCAACAGAGATTATTCATGACCATAAACCATTTCACTGATTCAGAATAAAACATCTAAATCAATTAAAGTACATACATTTAAAATGAACCATTGCAAAAGTTCTTCCCTGCCTCTTCCTTATTACTTATCTTATTGTGTATATTATACCATTACAATAGCATTCATACTGTTAACATACATGAGCATTCAGTGCTAGCAGTAACTCACTAGACAAGACAATATGACTTTAGGGTAACATATCCCTGGCATCATAAAGACGTGTAGCTGCTACAGGAGCATAGGACTGTGGGTAGTGTAGTACTGGACAAATGACTAATGTTTACCTTAAAACAGGGTTAGTGTTAATGCTACTGTATCACGCTACTGTATAATACAGTAGCTACTGTATTATACAGTAGTTACTGTATTATGTTTGGGCTATATATATATATATAGGGTATAATACAGTAGCGTGATACAGTAGTTACTGTATTATACAGTAGCACTATACAATATAGTAACTACTGTATTGTATAGTGCTACTGTATTATACAGTAGCACTATACAATACAGTAACTACTGTATAATACAGTAACTACTGTATTATACAGTAGCACTATACAATACAGTAACTACTGTATAATACAGTAGCATTATTATACAGCAGCGGTCCTGTAAATCACAGCTGTTCACAACAGCGATAATGTTGAAGGTGAATCAATTTGAGTAAAAACAAGCTCAGCGTCTTGGTTGATCCTGTTGCTGAACTAACTAAATAGTAACTATTCCCTTTAACTATAATTTACTTAATGGAATGTTTTACTCCTAAAATTGATGGAATAAATTAGTAGAGATCAACAGTACATTTACAGTATTAGTACCTACAGAAAGTACAAACAGTAAGTGATTGTAATTTAGTACACCATCCATCTTCTCCCATTATCCAGAGTCGGGTCGCGGGGGCAGCAGCTCCAGCAGGGGACCCCAAACCTCCCTTTCCCGAGCCACATTGGAAAGCTCTGACTGGGGGATCCTGAGGCGTTTCCAGGCCAGTGTGGAGATATAATCTCTCCACCTGGTCCTGGATCTACCCCGAGGCTTCCTCCCAGCTGGACTTGCCTGGAACACCTCCCACGGGAGGCGCCCATGGGGCATCCTTACCAGATGCCCGTACCACCTCAACTGGCTCCTTTCGACGCAAAGCTCTACTCGGATTTCCTCATGGATAGCTGAGCTTCTCACCCTATCTCTAAGGGAGAAGCCAGCCACCCTCCTGAGGAAACCCATTTCGGCTGCTTGTACCCGTGATCCTGTTCTTTCGGTCATGACCCACCCTTCATAGCCATAGGTGAGGGTAGGAACAAAAATTGCCCGGTAGATTGAGAGCTTTTATTAATTTAGTACACATTAATCAAATTCACCAAATATATCCTCACAACCTGTTAGCTTGCAGTTCTTTTAGCGTTCTGAATAATCTGGTACTTACACAGCCCTGGCTCAGTAAATAGGAACACAAACAGAGTGGTGATAGCCAAACACAACAAAAATATCCTGACCTTTGCAATGCTTTTCCAATATGTGGGGTGGAGCTTCTGAGGGAACACCCTATGGCATTGAAGGGAGATTGGTTTTTGTAGTAAGTCATTTTTTTCAAGAATGACTTACTACCTTAAGACCCACAGTGATACAGTTACAGTGTTAAGACCCACAGTGATACAGTTACAGTGTATAGACCCACAGTGATACAGTTACAGTATTAAGACCCACAGTGATACAGTTACAGTGTATAGACCCACAGTGATACAGTTACACTGTTAAGACCTACAGTGATACAGTTACAGTATATAGACCTACAGTGATAGAGTTACAGTGTATAGACCTACAGTGATAGAGTTACAGTATATAGACCTACAGTGATAGAGTTACAGTGTATAGACCTACAGTGATACAGTTACACTGTTAAGACCTACAGTGATACAGGTACAGTGTATAGACCCACAGTGATACAGTTACACTGTTAAGACCTACAGTGATACAGGTACAGTGTATAGACCCACAGTGATACAGTTACAGTGTATAGACCTACAGTGATACAGTTACAGTGTATAGACCGACTGTGATACAGTTACAGTGTATAGACCTACAGTGATACAGGTACAGTGTATAGACCTACAGTGAGTACAGTTAACAGTATATAGACCTACAGTGAGTACAGTTACTGTGTTAAGACCGACAGATGTCTAACCACTGTTGAATCAGTGTCCAGCGTTGAATTATGTTTGGGCAATGTGATTTATATTTAATGGCATTTAATCCACTAAATTAGACCAACAAAAAAAGGAAGACAATTATACCATTTCTCTGATGGTTATAAAAATTATAAAAATAAACTTTATAGCCCTTTGAGAATAATGTGATTAAGGCTATCTAAATAAAGTTGACATTATATAAAATGACTGTGGTTGACCTGAATCATTGGAAGCTTTGACTGTTGTCATGTGCAATGAATAACCAGGGCTGCACCAGTGAAGCTTGGTATTACAAAAATTGAAAAGATTTATTGACCCTTCTCATCAACTACAGATTGTATTATGTTACTGCTGTTAGCTATAGTCTGTATATCTGTACATGTTAACTATAGTCTGCATGTCTGTACATGTTACTGTTGTTAGCTATAGTCTGTATATCTGTACATGTTAGATATAGTCTGTATGTCTGTACATGTTACTGTTGTTAGCTATAGTCTGTATGCCTGTACACATTAACTATAGTCTGTATGTCTGTACATGTTAGATATAGTCTGTATGTCTGTACATGTTACTGTTGTTAGCTATAGTCTGTATATCTGTACATGTTAGATATAGTCTGTATGTCTGTACATGTTA
>JAODUH010001881.1:0-10497 GCA_027564835.1 Typhlichthys subterraneus | reverse complement strand
TTTTTTTTTCCCCCCCCCCCCCCCCCCCCCCCACACACATGTATCATGACATTTTTAGTGTTACCAAACTGTTAAAATCCTGTTGTTAAAAGGCTTTGGCCTCAGCAAAAGCTTTGATTATGTCATCCATATTCAAGGATCTACTCTGCTCAATAGAGACAGAGATCATTGCTAAGCCGTTCAGTCTTTCCTGTGACATAGTTGACCGCAAATAAGTTTTTACAAGGTTCAATAAGGAGAAACTCCTCTCTCCTGAAGGTAATAAACGAAGGCTGATGCTGAAATTACCATACAACTCTAACATTCTTCTTTCTGCTGACAAACTTTATGGAGATTCCATTCTCCAGCAGGACATGGCACCTGCCCACAATGCCAAAGGTACCAATACTTGGTTCAATGACCATGGGATTACTGTGCTTGATTGGCCAGCGAACTCGCCTGACCTAAAACCTGTATCGGGTATTGTCAAGACGCATATGAGAGACAAGACCCAACAATGCAGACGAGTTGATCCACAATATAGCCTATGAGTTTCACTGTGTCAGTTGAATTAGGCTATTGATATTGCATAACATTTCAATAAAACAATGTGGGACTTTATCATCGTTTTGTGGAAAGTTATAAGACTTCATTTGAACTGGACCCCTCTTGACAAGTTGACATCATGGTTGGTAAGCTTGTCTGGCCAAAGCGCTTGGTCATCCGAGAAGGACAGCTTCATTTACCAACCCGGGATTAAATTATTTCAGACGATCCGATGCGTTCAGTATTGCTATAGTAACAGCAGGTGCAGTCTAGGAGCTTTCCTCTGTTGTGGGTAGGCTACAGGCTAGTCTGTGCATACCGCGCTGGCGCTGATACAAGAAGTGTTTGCAAAATGACCACCAGTCGCTGGCTGTCACCTAGGCTAAGAGTCAGTAGCCAATATGGTATCTCAAAAGTATCATGATGTGCACCAAGGCGGTGTGTGGTCTATTAAATATATTTACCGGTATGTAAATGAAATATATTTATAGATATTATTCAAATATATTGATAAATTCTTATGCTTATAAAGTTTATTTTGCTGCAGCAGGGGGCCCCCACTCCCGGGGCCCCACGGAAGTGCGTGGTTTGCGTGTTTGGAAACAATGCCTGTGTAGATACTGCATCTTTTTACGTGTGTCTGTAATTGAAGTGAATTTGTTGCTTATTATTTATTTGGAAAAAGAGATTCTTAACCTCCAGATCCTATAATATAATTGTTTATATTTATTTTTGAATTAATTAATCATTTTAAGCTCAAGTTGAAATCCCTAACACCCTAAGATTCATAGTCTACACAAGGAATGCAAATGCATGGAGCTATTCAAGGAGGTTTTGTCGCATTACTTGCATATGGTAGCAAAATGTGTTTTTGTAACGCAACTGAAATAACTCAAGTAACAAGAATGAAACGTCTGCTTTAATAAACAGACCTACACTACAATACTGTACATGCTAATCCTTGCGTTTATAACTGCGACCGAGTAGCTTGCATACTAGACTATGAAACAGGCCTAAGCATTAACAACGTTCTCTCACACACCTGTTCCAGTGCGTAGGTGTCTCTGGAGCAGGTGTCCAGGATGTGCACACCCAGAGACAAGCCAGGCAGCAGGCTGGGGTCTGCGTTGATTCTATCAATGGCAAACAGCATGGCCTCTAGTCGCTGAATCCCCCGAGCCTCGTTCACGCGGCCACACTCCTCCATGCCGGCCCCTTTCTCGTGCACGGGGAACAGCCCGCCCAGCACCAGGTTGCCCTCCACGCGGATCTCCCTGCGGGACTGAGGTGGGTCTGCCACAGAGCCCAGAATGCCCTGGCACATCACGACCAATATTAGAACGGGGATGCGGGCATGCATGGTGGGAGCGGACGGGAAAGGGGGCGTGCGGAGAGGTTAGACAGGAAGAGGGAGTCGGGGTGTGGCGGGTGAGAGAGGTGATGGGGGCTGATGGCTTTGGGGTTCGGGGCTCTGGGTTACGGGTGCAGCGGGCCGTGCGGTTGGGGCTTGTGAGCGGAGAAGTAGCCCAAGATGCTGTGTCTGTTTGTGGTCCATGAAACAGTCAGGATGAGCTGGACAGGACCGCACATGGAGAAACACACCATCTGGACATCAGGGCTGTTAGCAGAGAAATGGACAGGATAGGAGATGAGGGGGTAGGAGAATAGAAGAGTAGGGAGGAGACGAGGAGGAGAGTGAACAGGAGAGGAGAACAGCGGAGAGCAGGAGAGAACAGAGGACATGAAGAGGTTTATGAAGAGTTAACAGCAAACAAAAGGAAAGGAGAGACAATGTGCCATGGGACAATTCACACTGCTGGTAAAAGAAATGCTTACTTAAAGGTAACCAAGTGTGAGCACTTGAGAGACTATGGGGACATTGTTAACAAGGACCCAAAGTCATTCCCCCTCACAGCCAAAAGACAAGCCGTGACTTAAGGGATCGGGGATTGTTCGGAGACTGACCCCATCCTTGCTATCAGTAAATGTTATATTTTACTGGTGTGCCATACGTGTGTGTGTATGTGCATGTGTCTGTTGGTGTCTGTGTGCGTTTGCCTCTGGCTGTATCAGGATAAGCCAGCTCAGATGGCTGGTAGATAAGCCCAGTGTTCTCATGCCACAAACCAGAAAAGCTGCTCTAATCTGATCTCCACTCGTCCATGCGTTTATACCAATGTTGTGAGGCAGAGGATGTATGTTCGCGTTCGGATGTATTTTCACGTTGATTTGCCACCAGCATACACACTCAGGGAGGAGTAGATGCAATATGGCGTGGTAGAAGAAGCCAACACATACACCAATATCAGCCCATGCGTGTCGGTTACAGCATTCCCACTGATTTACAGTGCAGATGCATCTCTGCACCTTCATTACCGTATCTTAGCATTATATTGTATGTGTTAGGGCCTCCCAAAGATTTTGATGAAATAATATTCTTATTATTATATTAGTATTGCTCTCATTTATAAAAAGTTATTATTGAAATGTTACTATAATATATTGCATTATGTGCAGTCTCAACCATTTATCTTTAGAGAAATATATCAAGTATCAAATAGTATAACGTGTTATATTTTTTGCACATATTTTAAAAGCTCTATTCTTCCCTGTTTCCTTGTAGTTAGCTGGCTTTTTCCGTTGTTCCCAGTTCTCCCATCTCTCAGAATAAGACAAGCTGGCAGTTGATGTTTTGACACAGGGAACATCAGTCTAGAGGTTCGGAGCTTGTAGAGAAAATATTCATGTGTTAGCCCAGAAGCATTGAGTGAGCGTGTATGCATGTGTGGTTTGGAGAATGACAGCTTTCCTTGCAGGTAGATTCATCTATTATCCAATGCTGCTACCGCTCCTTTTATAACTTAACTTTACACACACACACACATGCACAGTTGTTTCCAATTTTGCGAGACTATCATTGGGTGTGAAGTTAGCATAGAGTCACAGTCACTGGAGTGGATTTCTTTGATGAACTTTACTTTGATGACTAATGCCTTATTTCAACTTTTTACAATCAAGTCTTAAGAACATTTGATTTTGATTTGACGTCGCCAAAGAAATTGTTTAAGCCTCTAATTATTCACCATCCTGTTACAGTGCTATACGTTCTGAGCAGTTGCTTTCTGTCAAAACACAGATGCAGTAAAATCTCAAAAGGGTTTGTGTAAGACACTGCCAACACTTACTTGACTGACAGGCTGCTTACTTAATGCTTTTTTTGTGGTGCGTGCGTTTGGGGTTTGTGATGCTTATAAATGATTTCGATACAGGCTGAATCATGGAAAAGAAATGTGTTTTATGTGTTTGTGTGTGTGCATGCATTTACTAGTTTGCATCCATGCTCAAAGTAGGCCTCGTTGTATGTAACCTTGCAAAGACAAATCAACAAAAAGGGATTTACAGTATATTCAAATTCTTTAACAATAATAGACCAAAAGTAAAGTTTTCTGGAAGAAACCCCAAAATACACCTGAGGGGGGAACTCTATAATTAACTTGATGGTAAGACCGGCAAAGCAGCAGTGGCAGGGTGCATGAGTTTGTCGCTGTGTGAGTGTGCTTGTGTATACTTGTGTGTGTACATGCCGGTGTGTGTATTTATGATGCAAAACCCCCGGCAGTCATTTCACTCAAGGCCTTTCTTTAGCAGCATGCTTTAATCTAATTGGCAGCTCATGAAATCAATTTTCAGGGAGTGTGCCAAATAATACACCACACTAGTGGCATCCACTGAAATTGAATGTTTGCTTCACCTCTTGGAAACTGCCAGAGTTGTATCTCAATAACAACACAAGCAAGCAATACAGCAATACATACTCTTCTTGAAATGAAGACAAATTACATTTGGATCCTGTGTTTATGACACATGAGTTCACAGAGTTCTCTAGGCTGCTTAAATATATTCACAGCTGTACTATGCATAGAACTTCATTAAATCAATTAAAGATGAGGTCAATCAATGTTCATGTTCATCCTTCTTCACGACACAGTGCATAATGTTGTTTTCATCATCTTGTTGTTGCCATATAGTGGTGTAAAAACAAAACATTATTTCACTAAATACGATCATTTGTTACAATTAACGAACAATGAAATGATCATGTTTTGGTGCTGTGACGTAATCAACACCCCATCACACCTCCATACTATATCCACCCTCTTTTGCGTCTTTTTCAAATTTGTGGAGGGCCGAGGGCGGTTTGTGAAGCGAATACAAGCGTGACACCCGAATGATGAATCGCTGGTGCTTCTCTCCACCCTCCCCAGAGCTCCATATGCTTAAACCTTTGTCTAATCCCTCCCCTTACATGCCCTTGCGGGCATAGTTGTGTTCTTGATATATATGACGTGCTGGATGGGGCATAAAGCTCTGGATTCTGGGGACACTACACTTTAATGCAGTCAACGTATGTGCTACCATCTCGTTAGTTACACTATACCACGGCCTGCAATTTGCTCCTTTTATCACTCTTTACTGCTCCTTACTTCTCCCCATAGCAGGCGAGCGCAGCTAATGACACATCTCTAACAGAGAGCAGCTAACACACAATGAAGGACCACAGTATCAGCATGGAGGAGCAGACAGGGTTGCTAATCTCTACCTGGGGGGCTAACACTTGTCTGTGTTTATCTACTGTTTGCGTGTGTGCGGGCAATCTATGCTTGTGTAGCTGTTCACGGTGTTTCTCACGAGTCCACAGAGGCACTACGCATGCAGTCAATCCCTCTGTGTGAAGATCTACACGCAGTTTAGCGCACGTGCGCATGAGTGTGTTTGACGGTGGAACACCGGTGGATAGAGGGAGGAATGGACGGAGAGGATATGCAAGGGTTTGTAATAACGGTGCTCAGACCTCCCATTTCAGGGTCGCCCAATATCAGAGGCCGTTTGCTGCTTTTACTCATCTGCCTCCTCGTTTTGTGTGCAATTCTCCAGTCTCTCATTCCTACCTTACAAACAAAGGCCCTTTAGGCACACAGGCAGATTACGGTACCATGAAAGGCCCAGCCCATGAAAATGGACTGAGGACTAGGAATTATAGAAGATTGGAAGAGTGCCTCTACATGTGCCAACGCATGAGGAAAGTCCACTCACCGTATTTTCTGGCCTACGACAAAAAAGTACAATTCTGTGCGTGTGAGTGTACACGAGTGTGTTTGTGTGTGTGTGTGTGTGTGTGCGTGCGCGTGTGTGTTTGTGTGAGAAGACACGGTGTCCCAGACTTCAGAAAGACACAGAAAGTCTAACACGTGTGACGGGCTGACGCCATTCATTATTTACCATGTGAGTTTTAGGCAGGAAAAAGCAATGATGCGCAAATAAGACAGAGGATATCACAAAACGCAACAAGCTAACACCCAGGAACACACCATTGACATAAGTCCACAGAGCTCAAAGTCAAGGTTCATCCAAAATATCTAACTATCTAAGAAGAAACCAAATCAGTCAGTTGTGTCTGATCAAAGATATTCCCCCAATGTGGATATAAATACCAGGTCAAAGAGGGCTGAGGCCATCCAAACCCTCTCTGCCACCACTTTCCCCACAAACACGATGACCAAGGCTGCCTCCAGTAAAACTGTAAATCAGCAAAGTTTTCGGGTTTGAGGGTGTAGAGGTGGAGAACCTTGCATGGGTTCCAAGTGATCCAGAAAGCTTGTTGATATTTGAGCCCTTATCAAAACATACATTCCTCTCCCTTCAATGCCATAGAGTGCTCCATCAGAAGCTCTGCCCATGTGGTGTGGTCTGCACCACTTTGTATGTGTTCCCATTTACAGAGCCAGGGCTGTATAGAAACACCCGATATCTTTTTCTTTTTTAGTGGAACGTGAAGCTATTTGCTCAATTTGACTAAATATGTATATGCTAAAGCTGTGAAGTGATTAAAACAAATGTTTTAATGAGATGCTTTGTGATTAATTAATCTAAATTAATCGCACAAATCATTATTTGCCTTTTGCGCCCTTACATATCGCCAATGACAGTTCAGCAAGCTACTGCACTGGCAACATGAATGCATACTGTATTTATCTCACCATTTATAGGGTGTTATGATGTAAACTGAATTTTGTGTCAAATGATGTGCATATTTTATTCTGTTTCACAAATCAAAACAGATGCAAATGCAAAATGAATCATGTGGAGTAAATAAAGATCAACAATAATCATTATAGTGTGGTGAAACAACATCGTTCGTGTCAAGCCTAGGCCTACTTGGAACTGCAGTATGGGTGGGCTGATCGATCCCAACATATTGATACTCCAGATACTACGTCTCGTTTTTGAAGATCGATTCTAGTGTCAATAGGATCGACACCAGTTTCAGTTTCTCTCTTCTACGTTGGACCTATTTCATTTAAACAACCGTCTGTGCACACAACTTTCGTTGTGATCACAAGAGTGCATGTACTCTTTGCTTCTCGCCTCCACTGCTGCTGTTGACGTGCACTAAACAGCGAACGTACAGCAGAAGCGCACCGCAGTGCTCACCCTGACTACCGACGCCAATCCGACACAGGTCATGCAAGCACAGTCATGGCTGAACGAAAGAGGAGTGTCATAGCAGGACGTGCTACAGAAATTATGAAGCCAATTTTATTATTCACCTTAATTAATTCATCTCATGATGCTAACCTTTGGCAAATAATTTAGTGGTCGTGAAAATGTATTCCGATATAGCTTATTGATGATGCATTCACCTCATAAATCAAATTTGTCAAAGTAATATTTATTAATTTAACTATTGACATTTGGAGGTATGTTTATGTTCTGGGAGCTCCCTGCACTTCCATGCTCATACATGAAAATCCCTTTCCATTCGCATACATGGAAAGCCGCAGGCAGGGAGAGTAGTAAACGGACACCCCCAAGGAACAGAACTGAGCAAACCACAAAGACAACATACAACGAGCAACGCAGATGCACAATGGAAGAAGGCGGTGCAGGGGGAGGAGGAGAGAGCTAACGGGCTAGCAAGGGAAGCGGCAGGTTAACCAGCTTAAGTATAATCACACTCATATTATTGACCAATGTGTGTAAAGCAACAAACAGCTGTCAGCTGACAATTCAGCAACATGAATCGTGTCATGCCTGAACTTCCTCTGTGCTTTATTTTTTACATTGAACGCTGGCAACAACAGTTTTGCCCAAATGGAGGTTGTCGGTGTCAGACACGTTCTCACCTAAGGTAGGCCTAATTAAAAAACTATGTTTGGTTCAGACCGATATTTGCATTGATATCATTACTATGTGTATTTGGACGCATCAGAAATATCTTCTTCAGCCTCTGATGTTTATGTTCTTCTGGATTCACGTACTGGGGCTGTGAATTTTCCACAGCAAGTTAGCAACAATAACTAGGGGGTAGGGGCTATCAATATGTTTTATGTAATGAATTATGCATTCATTTTACGGATGCATTCTTTTTCTATAATTAGTTAATCGAAATTAACATGTTATTTTGGCAGCCCTACTATTATCATCTTATAATCACTGAATCCACCTTTAAATGTTTATGCTATGTATGTCACGCTTACAAAACTGAGACATACAAACTTTACACATCAAATCTATGATGTAAAAGCAGGAAGGATTCATGCCAGCGTGCTAAACGCTGATTGGTTGATCAGTGCCAGCAGGCTGCCACAGACGAGGCACATCTTTCAGAAGTGCAGTCTGACAATAAGGCAGTCTATTTAGGCGTCATGCTTGCAACCTTGTATGGCCGTTACGCGCAGGAAAGCTATTTATGTGAGAAGCTACCTCCACCCCAGGCGCCACCTGTTGTACACCATAAAAAGATAACACAGAATTCGACCCACGAGAGGTTATGAGCCTACTGTATCATGGGCATACTGCCCATTCAGGAGGGGAGCAGCTTGCAGCGCACAGGCTTCAAACTAAGTAGGGCTGGGCGGTATCAGCAAAAATGGAAATCACAGTATTTTTTAAGACATAACGGTGTCACGGTATTATGCTATGTTTTTTTTTCTTTCTCTTCATGCCTTTATAGCTCTGTGGTTTAGGCTTATTCTAATTTCAGGAATTAATATCAAAACATTTTAATTTCAACACATGAAGGCTTTGGCTCCACACAGTATGACAGTATATCCTAGAATCAGAATGCAGTTGCATAATGAGCAATGCAGCCAAATGACAATACATTGCCAAGTTTGTCAAGTTTGTCAAGCTGCTGTTTTAATGTTAGCAACGTATGCTTATCACCTCATCCAACAGTAAATGTGTTGGAATACCAATTGCAATACCAATAACATTTGTGATTACAATTGTCAAATTCAAGGCTAGTACTTAAAAAGGCATTTTCTCGAGGCACTGATATGATGGGAAAAGTAAGCTGGGGAGACATATTATGAACGGATGTGAAATGACAGTACAGCCAGTCAAAGAGAGACGAGTACAACAATGGATCATAACAGTCGCTCACTTTTCTACAGTGACAGACACATAATCTAGATTCTAGCGAGTCAATAAAGATTATTAGACTGTTATGCTAAAGGTACGTAGTCTACCTACCTAGTTAGAGGACACGCCGCTACCCACACACACACACACACACTCACACAGTATGCCGTTCGACTGTCATTTTGTAAATGTACAATTATTACTGTTAGATAATGTTGTGTGCCATTGCTTGCCATTTTAAAGAGAGTAAGTTGTGAGTAATTCATTGTGTAATAAAGTTAATCGTTTATGAAGAAATAAATAAAGAAATAAATAAAGCAGATCAAGCAACAAAAAATTGTCAAGTACTCTGCAGCCAGAATACTCACCAACCCAAGGTCAACAGAAACACATAACACCAATCCTGATTCAAGCTCCTGGGCAATGTCGAATTAAGACTCCTTACATACAAAGCCCCCTCATAACCTGGCTCCTCCTACCTCTTTGACCTTCTCTCGGCATATACTTATGCTGAAATCCATTGCAGGTCGGAAGTCGATATTTCCGAGTAGGTTTTACCTACTTCCAATCTAAATGTGTCCCAGTGCATCTGCTTGGGAAAACTTGGACGTCTGCAGCAAATTGATGTTTATAACAAGTCTCTAAACTTTACCAATCATTTACTGAGGACAAAGAAAATCTGTCTACAGTGCCATTAGTGAAGAGAAAGAGAGAGAAATGCTGACACTAGAGCCTCTGATTTAACAGATTATCACACTAGAGAGATGGAAGGAGCAGGCTATAGACTACTGCAAATATGTTTCAAAACACAAACGCTACAAAAAGTAGGAATATTAAAGATATTTTTGCTTATTGCCAACTGTGCTGCCACATTGCTGTGACGTCGTGTGTGTGTTGTGTTGGCAAACTCAGCCTTGAAAAATGTTGCCCGACTTGGAATTCCGACTTGATATAGCATTCCATTGCATTTTTCCGAGTTCCGTTCCATTACTGCCATTCTATTCGCTCATCCACTAGGCTCATTGTCACCCCCCACAGTCTGCCTCTTCACTAGCTGAAGGTTCAGTCCTTCAGCTGTTCTGCCCCCAGCATCACCTCATTCACTGAACTCCTCTTTACCAAGTTTCCTAAAAATTGGGTTCACTTTTAAATTGGCCCAGCATTAATGTACTGTAAAATGTCCTTGACTGTTTTGAAAGGTGTCTCTTTAATAATATGTTTTATTATTATTACTATTATTATTATTATTATTATTATTATTATTATTAGATGTGCTTCAGAGGCAAACAAACACAGACCTTTTGTATCAAGTGCATATTAGAAGAGGTCATTCCATATGAAATAGCATGGAACTGTCACGCTGAACGGAGGTAAGGATCCAAACGCTAGACACGTAGCTAAAGTACACCAGGTTTATTTACCAAAAAGGAAACAAAAGGGCAGGACCACGGGGAACAACGCAACATAGATTTAACATCAACAATTACCGACACAGGACTGGGGAAACACTGGGGCTAAATACACAGGTAGACAAGACATGAAGACAGA
>JAODUH010001880.1:0-12450 GCA_027564835.1 Typhlichthys subterraneus | reverse complement strand
CCCCTCAAAATAACACAACACACAGCCATTAATGTCTAAACCGCTGGCAACAAAAGTGAGTACACCCCTAAGTGAATATGTCAAAACTGGGCCCTTATATTGTTACTTGCTCTTACTTGTTGCTCACCTTAGTAAAACTAAGGTGAGCAACAAGGGAAGGGGGACCTTTGTTGTTCACCTTAGTTTTACTACTGCTTATTTAATTCTATATTATTATTAATTTAACTTATTTCTTTGTATTTTGATTTTTACTTATTTTTACTTATTCTAACTTTCTTCTGACCTTTCTGACTTCCTCACCTTGTCTTAATATATCCTTTCTTTTATAATTTTCTGACTCCTCTTCATGTTCAATCTAATTTCTCTCCCCAATTTTTATGACTCATGAAAATAATTCCTACAATTGTACTATGATATTTTTTTACTTAATGTTCATAACATGATATCACACTGCAATCACATTGATTCTGAAAATGTCTTACACACAAAATTTGGTACCACTTAGTCACTTATATCACCCTTAAAGCGTTCTCAATTGGACAAATGGCTTAGTAACCGATAGAATTTCAACACTGCACGGGGTATCACATACACGCATACACACCGAGCTCGGTCAACACTGCGCAATTTACCTCCCTTTAACAATAAGGTGTCTGCTTACCTTTTTGAAGTGTGCACTATGTACTATCACCCCTCCACCTCCTTCCGTTGGATGTCCAAAACATTTCTCCTATGAATCTACTGCCTCCTCTCCATCACGTTGAGGGTCGCAAATTCTTGGAATCTGGCTGGTCTCCTCACCCAGTTCCAGCGTGTTCGTTTATGGAGTTGAAGTAGGAGGAGACACTGTGTCCAAGTTTATCAAAATCAGCTTTAATATAATAATAGTAGATCAGAAATACAAGTTACAGAGCTCTGTGACCACTTCTTCTACCTGACTGACAACATGCAATATCAACAGTTCACGAAGTCTGGCCCCGACCGTCTCTCGGCTCATGGATAATATTCTAGACAATGTTTTCCCTATCAGATGTTGATTGTGCATCTCTCCCAATCCTGGGGCCCCACGTCCGTTCTCTCCTCCTTCTGGACGTGGTTGCTGGGGAAGGTATCTGTGAACGCATTCGTCATGCCCCCACATCATGCCTATCACTTGTTTACTAACAGTTTGTTCGTTAAAGTTCTGTCCCTATCTGTTTCTATCTGTTTCCCTGCTCCTTTGTTACGCATAAGACAGTCTAATTCCTATAATAATGTGACACACAATACCTCTATAAGGATATCTAAACTGTTAAGCATAATCCTTAGTCCCTGGGTGATGAGGCCTCAACTCCGTCGTTGGCGAGCAGAGCCGACGTCACCGAGACCACACTGCCACACGCTTGACCTTGAGAGTGAGAGATAGCTGGCTCCACTAGGTTCTCTTGCAAAGCCTGTTTTTTTCTTTCTGTAACTTTCCACTAGTCTTCCAGTGTGTTCACTTTTAAGCAACATAGAACCATCTTAAACCCTTATAAGATCTTATATATATAACATCTAAAATGTAAAGCACAATTTTCTACAATGTGTGTGTGTGTATATATGTGTGTGTGTGTGTATACAGTGTATATAAAAAGTCTACACACCCCTGTTAAAATGGCAGGTTTTTGTTATGTAGAATGAGACAAAGATAAATAATGTCAGAACTTTTTCCACCTATAATTTGAATAATTCAATTGAAAAACATACTAAAAAATTTAAAAATAAAAACCTTACAATAACCTGGTTGTGCACACCCTTAAACTAATACTTTGTTGAAGCACCTTATGATTTATCTTTGTCAACGTCCTATCTTAACAGAGACTCAACTTAAATGTTAGCCCACTTAGTATGTCTGTCTTGTTTCCTATTAGGTTGTGCTCTATATGTAAGCGGTACGTGTGGACCCTCAACAAGCACTGTCCTAAATGCAACGTGTGCCCATCTAAGGTACAGTAATATGTGGAGCTGAAATCAAATGTTAATCTCTAAAGCTTTATGATTATATTTTCAACATTCCAACATTACTTTTATTGCTGATGCAGGGCTCCAGACTAAATTTTTTCCACTAGTAGCACTAGTGCTCCTTACTGAAAATTTTAGGAGCACCACTAATCAATGCAATGCAGCTCATTCATAATTTTCAGTGTTTTTGTCATTGAAGTCATATGTTTTCAGAAGGGGGGAAGGTTGTTGCACCTTGGTGGTGCTCATGTAGCCTGGCTCCGTCCAACAATTGCTCTCAGATTTTCTAAGATGAAATTCTATAGTTTGTAAATGATGATGATGATCAAAAACTGTTGTAGCAACTCCTATTGGTTAAACGCTGTCCAATAGTAATCAAAGGTCAGAGGTCTCTACGCCCAGTAGAAGGAAACAACTGTTCACACTTCCCAATGTTAATTTTACGTCTGGTTACACCAGGCTAGTGCTTGTTTGCCTACACCATACAGAACTATATAATAACACCGGCGTTCTGGGTTCATATCAATGGGTAGGCCTATTTTAAATACATGAAATAAAATGACACAACTTGTTATAATAGCATTAATTTATAGCCTATTGCCTATTTGATTACTACTACCACTACTACTTAGAGAGGGCACTGTAAATAGCCTACTAGATTTAGTTGAAAAGTTTACACCCTGACACTTTTTGTCTCCCTTTTATTTTTGATTGAAAATCTCACAGGGAAACTCGGCCAGATGTGACACATTTATGCTTAGTAGCACAGTGCCGCTGCCAGGTTAGATAATTGTCTTGCATCAAATGTTTGACCGTGCAACAGTGACTATTAAAATATTTTAGTAACTAAGGCAGTTAATTCCCTTCAAAACTTCAAGGTATAATAATAATCTTACTGAGTTTGCTAAAGTTACCGCTAGCTTACCTAGCTAACGTCAGCTTGAACATTATTGAATCACAATATTGTAACGAGGCGAACATACGAGCACTGAACGAGGAGAAATACAAATGTGCACGGATACGCGATTGGCAGGTAACAGCATAATGATAAAACAATACACTGAACACATAACTACAATAATATCCTACAACTCGTCCCTCGCAAACCCATATTACCCACACAATTTAACAGGTGAAATGAATACCGGTAGTTGACTGAGTCCGGTGTGTAACTGGAGAGCATTCAATGTAGTGATGGCTCCCAGCCTGAAAGCCGGAGTTTATTATCCAAAGTAGAACTGAACGGTAAGAATAAACTATAAAACACTAATATATAAAACGATACAATTAGATTAGATGTCTGTAATTTCAGTTTGCGAACGTGTATGGCAGAGTGCTTTGGAATTTAGCTATCTTTATAACTACAAACATATTCTACATGCACACTGTTTCACAAGCACAATATTGCAGTAATAAACAGATTTTCTGAAAATATACAGTACTGTGCAAATGCTTTAGGCAGGTGTGACAAAATACTAATGGCACTACTCAGGGCTGGACTGGGACAACAAAATGGCCCTTTTTTTTTTTTTTGGCCGGTCGCCGGCCCACCACAATCAGTGGGAATACATCTATATTACCTATTATGGCTTAGTACATTTGAAGAGTTCATATGCAAAAACAGTTATCTCCATTTTTATACATTTTCATAAATCATGTTTTTTATTATTGTGCATTCAGGTAATCTCATTGAAATTGCAGTTGGTGTTTTTTTTTATTAATTACAAATTACTCAGAAAGCTACAGTTAACTTCAAAAATATATTTTTATTGAAAATCTTTTTTTTTTTTTTTTTCTAATTTACAGTTTTTTTGGCAAAAACATATCTCCACATTTCAGTTAAACAAAGTAATGTAATGGACTTCTGTGAAATATTTAACATAACATTGTGGTTAAAGTGCAGAAAATTGCAACAAAAACAACAAATTAACCAATAGATATTAAATATATATCTATTGGTTAGATATAGATATTTAAAACTATTAAATCTCTATAAAATACCAGGAAAATCCCGGGCGGAGTACAAAATTCTTGCAAATGTTTTAAGCTGCAGTGCAAAACTTTTGTAACCTCCATAAAACCCACGCCTAGAGAAATTGTTTTACAGTATTCAGTTTAACATTGAATTCAACTGAATACTGTGAAACAATAAGAACCATGGAATATGGAGTAACTATGGTATACTGTTGTGTAGTGTAACTCCATATTCCATGTTACTTATTGTTTCACAGTATTCAGTTTACCTGAGTGTTACAGTGCAACTCATTTTTTCAAATCATATCGGTACAGTATTTAGTGTTTTACTGTTAAGATTATTATTCCTCCTCATGACTGCTTTCCTCCAAGTCTTGTCTGTTGACACGGTCACATCCCACACCAGCCAGTCCTCATAGAAGTTGTGGACAGTATGACTAACCCCAAGTTCATCTATCAGTTTCAGGACATCAGCCTTCTTTGCCTCTTTGACGCAGTTTAACCTTGGAACAGCAGCTGGTTTTAAGGTGTCCCACTTCTTCCCACGGTTTAAGACAGAATGGTAACCGAAGTCACCACTGTACAGCTGTTTGAAGCCCACTGTCAACTTGTCACCACAGATTTCCACAACCTTGGCAGCACTGATTTTTAATGATCGAGAGGAGGAACAGTGTTCCGCTGCTGCAGCTTTGAAGTCATAGCATTTCCAATGTTTCCCGTACACATAGACGTTTCCATGTCTCTGCATGATTTCCAGGTACTCAGATGATAGCAGTATGGACTCCTCCTTCCTGATCTCCTGCTCCAAGCGGCCAAATACACGGTCAGGGGGCAGGAAACTGTGGCCACGGATTGGAAAGGTGTAATTTATTTTGAACTTTGAACTTCTGCTTCCTGAGGGCAAAGAGCATTGAAAGAACATTAATGTTCTTGCTTTGACCATAGTAAGAATCTGAGAACAGCCTCAAGGGGTTGTGCTCTTCAAGTTCTCGCTGAACAGCAGTACCCAAGTAAAAATGCAAAGCGGAGGTCAGCATGTTGCTGTCTTTTTTGTTTTGACTCTCCAACCATGTAAATAGATAAATGCCCTCTTTTCTTTAAGTCTCACCATGACCACAGTGGTGAACAATGCCAAAAACATACTGGTATGTCAGTACAGCTGTCTTGAATAATAGGTCTGTGAAATGGGTGACGTTGGCAGCACCAGATTCTGCATTACATCAAATGCAATTGTGAAAGTGTCTTCCTCAGCATTTAGCAGATCATAGAATTTCCGTCCTCTTCGCCTGTGTAAGAGGTACAGGGCTGATTCTGTGAGTTTTTCTTCACCTATTAGCTCTAGGTCCTTCAGCTTCAACCGATGTTTAACACAGGTTCTGCACACATCTTTTGATGGGTGTCTAAATGCCAGGTTGAAGTGATACATGAATATGCTATAGTACAAAGCATATGATATCTGCTCATCATTTTGATCTCGGAAGAGCTCATGCATCTTTTTAACATTCAAGTGAGCTGGAAGATACTTTCTGCCAGGTGAACCACGGCGAGCATAATGGCTGGCTCTGCAGGTGAATGTTTTAATGTGATCTCTCACTAGTTCTCGCTTGACAGCCTTTTCAGTCGCGGTTGCAGTTGTGAGCACTACCGTGGTTTTCAGGCATTGTCAACCCGTTCTGCATCCAGTACTTTGCAATGTTGCAGAGGCGATCTTTCTTGATGGGAAAAGCAATAATAAATATAGCTGCAAGCAGCAATTAGGGGTCCAAGCAAACAAAGCGCAAGACAAGGATTGGCCACGTAAGCCCGAGAGTAGGCCCGGCAATCGTTTTTTGCATTAGGCAGTAATGAGCGTTTAAACAGATTTTCCAAAACAGCGCCCCCACATGGCCGATCGGCGCCACACACCACAGGCCTCTTCCTCATCTTGTTCGGAACATGGACACCAAGTTTGGTGACAATCAGACAAACGGTATTTGAGAAACGCCCTCACTTCCTGTGAAACTGTCAGACGCAGGAAGTTGTTGGCAGTTGACGTATTCAGACCTCCACGGCACCTCATTCCGACCACGGTTACCAAGTTTGGTGACAATCAGACAAGCGGTTGCTAAGAAACTCACTTGCTTGGTTGGCGGCTTAGCTGCCATTTTTGATGGACTACAACAGGCAAACGATTTTGCAAATCAAAAATCCACCAAATAACTTTTGTTAGGCTTCGCATATAGATTACCTACGCCAAGTTTCAGGAGAATTGGAAAACATTTGCGACCTGTGATAAATTTGAGAGATTTAACAGGAAGTTGAATATGGCGAAAATACAAAAAATTGAAAAACAATATTCCAAGAGGCAATTTTGTTTACCATGCCGCCCTTTACATTGGGAGATGGTTTTGGTGATTTCAGCTCCAAGGAGCACAAAGATATTGCTGTTTGAAAATCTCAAGGCTAATGCCACTCTGTAGCACCCCCCCAATGGCCGATCTCACCCAAACTTTACTAATTGTTGAGGGCCTATAAAACTTTATATTGATCAAGTTTCATGACTGTCAAGCATTTTTAAAGGCTTTAATTGATATCTTGAATTTGGATCGTGGCGGTCACATGGTATGGAATACCGACTCCCTATTTATTGGAGTACAAGAACCTATTGCACTCATGCAACTCACCAAGTTTGGTTAAAATATCTGCTTGCGTGGAGGAGTAATGAGCCTTACAAGTGGCATTTTGGTATAGCGCCTCCCTATGGCCGATTAGTTCCAAAAATGGCAGGACTCCTCTGGTCCTCCTTCCGAACATGCGTACCAAGTTTGGTGCCAATTGGACAAACGGTATTTGAGATTCAACCTCATGTCCCAAATGGCTGCATCGGCGTCATTTTTGATCAACTTTAGTAGACAAACAATTATGCAAATCAAAATTATTTTTAACATGTTTTGCCAAGCTTGGTCTGAACATCATTTATGGGAGGTTTCGATAAGATCTGACAAAATTTGCGACCGAAGATACATTTGAGTTTTTTCACAAAATCCAAAATGGCGGAAGATCTAGTTGGTGCAAATTAAAACGGTCTCCAGGAAAGTTGTTCAGCATGTGGTCATGCATCATCTGACACTGGTTTCATGTCTCTAGGCCAATCACAGCCTGTTTGACTTTGACCCGATTTTAGAGCCATGGACATCAAAATTTGCTTTTGTGAGTTTGGCATAGCCCTCTATGGATGTGCCAAGTTTCAAAAAAGTTAGCCAGTAGAAGTCTGCAAACTTGTAAAAACGGAGGAAGAAGGAAAATAATAATAATAATAATAAAAAAACTAACAATTACAATAGGGTTCCAGCAGTTTCGCTGCTTGGACCCCTAATGACATGTGAGCCACACACATGCAATAACATGGACTGCATTTATATAGCTCTTTTCTAACCTTCCAGTCACTCAAAGTATACATTATTTCTCCAATTGCCTATTGGTGTTAGCGGGGTTCAAACCAGTGACTTCTGGATCACCTGTCTTCCTACACGCGCCAACAGCCCAGCTAGGGAAACAGAGGAGCTCAGATGACATCACACACAGAGGCAGTGTGATGTCATTCTCTGCTCAGGATGCCATTACTCCACTAGGTCTTTACATAGGACACAGTTGTCTGATCCTATATTCATGTATTTAATATCAGCACATTGCCCATATTGTAAAGCTCTTGCTTGAACACATTACTGGATTGAAGGATACAATATTTACATCTAGCTGGTTCATTCAGTCAGTGCAGTGCTGTCCGATCTAGATTTTTGTTTTAAAAGCAGAAATACAACAATGAAAACAATACATTTTTCATTTTCCTATTCGTGAACGGGATCTGGAATAATTTTCTCGTGAAACCCATCAATTTGTGTGGATGGCTTAGCCTACAATTGGCCAGCTCAAATACAATTACTTATTAGTTAGTCATCTTTACAATTCAATACCGAGACAGACATTTACACTGGTAGTAAATACAGGAATTGCATTAATTAATGTTTTTTTAACAGTTTATTTTGCTCTTTGTTATATCAACCTATTTAAAAATGGTTTGTTCTTCAAACCGCGCTAAATCTACTTGAAACAAACTGCTTGCTTTAAAGGGATCTGGCTCAAAATATTGATTTTAAGGACATGAACAGTGAATTCTCAAGCAAGAAAGTTAGACACATGACCCTGGAATAATGTCCAATACATTGGCAGTGAAGACGGTAAGAGCGCTACAATAATAATGGTGTGCATTGTAAAAAACATTTGCGAGTTTTTTCGCGCAGCCGAATGTAGGCTTTACGCAGTTTTTATTTCTGGCTGGAGATTTTGTTTTTAGCAGAGCCTGTCCCTGTTTAGTTTTTAGCCTGAATAATACTAATTTTAAGTAAACTTTAAACATGTCCTCCTGACAAGCTGATGCGCCCTCGTCATAGTGATCTTTAATAAAGGCGGCAAACGTAGTTGGTAAAAAAGGGACCACTTCATCTATCTGGCAGTAGTCTACTTTAAGTTTATAGTCTACGAAAAGAGGACAGCCACTTCTGAAGTGGTGTGCAGGATTTGTGCTCATACACTTTGTGCAAAAGATGGAAAAAAGCCTATGAATTTGCATCACGCCCTAAAAAAAGAGCTAGCAAACAACTAACCATATCACGCAGGCTACAGAAAAGTGAGTGAGCACGACCACTAGTAAATTGGGACAGGATGGTCGAGTGGTCTGGGTGTTTGGCTCCCAGCCAGAAGGTTGTGGGTTTGAACCCTGATGTTGACCTACCTGTAAGCATCCTTGAGCAAGATGCCTAACCCCTAACTGCTCCCGGTGGTTGGTCGCACCTTGCACCGCAGCAATCACCATCTGTGTATGAATGTGTGTGTGAATGGGTGAATGTGAGGCAAACTACTGTAAAGCGCTTTGGATAAAAGCGCTATATAAAAGCAGTCCATTTACCTTTTTAAAACTTTTTATAGTTTAGTTTTTCTGTAAGCATTTTCAGTCAGTCTGAATTCTTATTTAGATTTAGACTTAGCAGGCCATCTGTAGCCTAGAAAATAATGTGAATATTAACAAGAATTGCTTATATGTGGTCTCAACAATGGATCGCACTCGCAGCTCTATTTTTGTGTAGGCGTGCGCTCACGGCTAATGAGCTGTTATGTCTCTCTCTCACAGAAAGCGCACCCGATATATTATTATAGCATTTTCAAACCTAACGGTACGTAGGCTATTTTAGAGACCCCCACAAAGCTCAGATAATAACTCTAAAACTGTTTAAAAATAGGCATTTGTTCTGGCGACGTCCCAATGGGGCAGGTGCTACTTCCCACCTCGGCTCAAATCTCTACTACATTAAATTGAAATGAAAAACTTTTAGACTAAATGAATAACAAAAAAAATAATATTAATATTAACTGTTTAAATAACCGTCCATACATGAACAATTTCCAAAGGAAATCTGAAAAACAAGGATAAAATAGCCTACCACAGCAAATATGAATACGAAGGTTTTTTTAGTTTTTATGTTTTTAAAACGAAAATCGATTGACCATTAAAATCCACAGATTAGATTATCCTCTAATCAAGGTAGTGTGTTCTTAAATGATCTAACCGAAAGCCTAAATAATTATGCTACTGTAGCTGTTCGTCTAAATAAAAAAAAAAAATTATCTGAAACGAAATTTATATTAAACATTTAGCAATAGTAAATACTTCCAAAATATGCTCTTAAATGACGCTTTGCAGACAGGTAGTTTTCCAGTCTTCGTCTTTAATTTTTTCATTTCCAATGCATTGTCAATGGTCAATAACTGCTTTTGCGACAAAATGTATTTAGGGTTCAGATTGGGCTATGTGTTAAAAATAACTCACTACAGTTCCTTTTTTTAATACGTTTGTCGGTTTTTGCAAATAACCTATTCATTTAAAACAAATGTTTTGCTCTTACAAAGTGATATTCCTTGTATCAAGAGCTCTGTCATAAAATGTAGGGTACTTTAAGCTGTAAAAAGAGTTACTCAGTGTAGCTTTAACATACTGTACATTTAATAATTGTTAGACTGTAATATGTGGAAAAAGCTGTACATTAAAAAATAAAATTTTGTTAATTTAATACATGGGGCTGTTCATTTCACAGTTTATACAGATATGCTATTGATAATGTCTTCACAGTTAATAGATAATCTTTGTTTTATTTGAATTCAGAGTAAAAGTTATTAGGCAATTCTCAATCAATCAGTCAATACTTTGTTGAATCAACTTTGGCTGCAATTACAGACTCGAGTCTTTTTGAGTATGATGCTACAAGCTTGGTACACCTTCTTTTGGGCAGTTAATCCCATTATTCTTTGCAAGACTTCTCAAGCTCCATCAGGTTGGAAGGGGAGCGTCTGTGCACAGCCATTTTCAGATCTCTCCAGAGATGTTCAATCGGGTCTGGGCTCTGGCTGGCCACTCAAGGACATTCACAGTTGTCCTGAACCCACTCCTTTGTTGTCTTGCCTGTGCGCTTAGGGTCGTTGTCCTGTTGGAAGATGAACCTTCTTCCTAATGTGTGGTCCAGAGCGCTCTGGAGCAGGTTTTGATCAAGGATGTCTCTGTACATTGCTGCATTCGTCTTTCCCTTGTTCCTGACTAGTCTCCCAGTTCCTGCCACTGAAAAACATCCCCACATCATGATGCTGCCACCAACATGCTTCACTGTAGGGATGGTATTGACCAGGTGATGAGCGGTGGCTGGTTTCCTCCAGACATGACACTTGCAATTCAGGCCAAAGAGTTAAATCTTTGTTTAATCAGACCATAGATTTGTCTTTTTCATGGACTGAGAGTCCTTCAGGTGCTGTTTGGCAAACTCCAGGCGGGCTGTCGTGTGCCTTTTACTGAGGAATGGCTTCCGTCTGGCCACTCTACCATACAGGCCTGATTGGTGGAGTGCTGCAGAAATGGCTGTCCTTATGGAAGTTTCTATACGGAGCAATGCTAGAGCTCTGTCAGTGACAATAGAGTTCTTGCTCACCTCCCTGACTAAAGCCCTTCTCCCACTATCGCTCAGTTTGGCCAGGTGGCCAGCTCTAGGAAGAGTCCTGGTGGTTCCAAACTTCTTACATTTACAGATGATGGAGGCCACTGTGCTCATTGGGACCTTCAATGCTGCAGACATTCTTCTGTAGCCTTCCCCAGATTTGTGCCTCGATACAATCCTGTCTCGAAGGTCTATATACAATTCTTTGGACTTAATGGCTTGGTTTGTGCTCTGACATGCACTGTCAACTGTGGTACCTTATATAGACAGGTGTGTGCGCCTTTCCAAATCATGTCCAGTCAACTGACTTTGTTACAGGTGGACTCCAATCAAGTTGTAGAAACATCTCAAGGATGATCAGTGGAAACAGGATGTGCCTGAGCTCCATTTTGAGTGTCATGGCTCTTATATTTTATATTTTTATATTATTTTATATATATATATATATATATTTTGTTTTTACATTTTATCTATTTTTATATATTATTTGTTATGGGGTATTGTGTGTAAAATTTTGAGGGGAATAAATATTTTTGTCCATTTGGGGAAAAAGGCTCTAACATAACCAAATGTTGAAAAGTGAAAGGCTGTGAATACTTTCCGGATGCACTGTATACCATGGCATATACACTATCCTAAGTTACCATGAAACCTGTCTGAAATAGGACAACTTGACAACGCGATGCTGACAAAATAATGTCAGCATCATCACGCCAGTTTAGAAAAGTCAGACGAAGTTTTGCCTGTATTAGGGAACTATATAGCTTTAAAAAAACTGTAGCAACACCAAATAGTGTTGATTTAGATTTTTCTTTTGTTCGCTCACTTTTCATTTTGCAAATTGATCAAAAAAAACTAAAATATTTATATATTTTTGAAAGCATTCTTAGTTTACAGCATTTTTCACCCTTGCCAATATTTTATAATTATTTGTCTATAATTTTTTTTAAAACATCGGCATTTGCATATTGCATAAGGACATGTATTTAATTGAATATTAATATATTATTATGCATTTATTTTGGAAGCATTGGTGCTCCAGTTAAGAATATAGTCATACAAATCTGCAGTTGAAATGGACATGTGCGAAGTGTTATACAGTCATGGACGAAAGTATTGGCACCCCTGGAACTTTTCCAGAAAATGTAAAAGACAGAAAACACAAGCCTACGGTGCAGCCTGGAGACGCAGTATGGGCTAAAGGAGATGTCAGGTACAAGCAACTAAATTTTCTGCATAAAAATTCACCAGAATGCAGGAAATTAAGTGTTTTATGTTAACATTAATATAACCTGTTTATACAATAAAATTTGTAATTTAATAGGCTTTGTACAGTATTTAAAATTCCCCTAAAGGTCTGATAGATTCACCCCAGCTGTTTTTTTAATGTACAGACTAGGCTGATTGTAGCCTAAATTTATATTTAAAAACAATTAATGGCCAAAAGAAAGGGCCAGGCTATCTACAAACATAAATA
>JAODUH010001879.1:0-12451 GCA_027564835.1 Typhlichthys subterraneus | reverse complement strand
CAGTGGAACTAGAAGCAACAAGTGGACTTGCTGCAGTCAGAATCCATATGGCCTGGTCAGGAACAAATACACCATCCCGCTGTCCATCTCTCTGCCAAGCAACTGCTGAAGGACAGTCTACCTTTTGTGAGATAACAGTTTGCTGTGCACTGTAATATTTGGTCTGCCCACACAGAATGGACGGGCAGTTTTGAAATTGGTAGGGACACGTCCATAGCATCCCTACCCAAACCTACGCCTATGCATGCAGCACATTGTTAGCCATCTGGCGAGACCGTATCATTTCCTGTAACTGCACACATAAAGGGGAATTCACACTACTGGCGGCAATAGCTGCGCCCATTGCGGTGGCAAGCGGTAGGTTTAACCCACCCACTTTTGCTTTTATCTCTCTGACACAAAATTCCGGATGTACGCGATAAACGTGGGTGGGAGTCGATAAACGTTGCTATGGGCGATATGCAGTCAGCACTTTGTTTAAGCTTTGTTTAATGAAGATTAGGTGTGAGGAAAAGCCTATATTTTCGTGTTCTTTAAAGACACTCCTTTAGTCCATAATTATAAAACTAGAGCACCAAAACACAGACAATTAAACAAACTACTTTTAGAAGGCAATCAATACAATGGCAGAGTACATTTTGGAACTAGAAACACAGTATCTAGGCTCATGGGTAAATTTGACCCATTGGCGGTTTTAGGTATACAGAGATTATTGGCAGTTCTAGTGAAGATGTACAATTAATTAAACAAACAAATACAGTAATACTAATGAGGAAACACTACGTACTTAACAGATCCACACATTAGCTCTGACATCTTATCTATGAATATGCATTAAACTCTCAGTATCTCTCGTTGGTGTACAATTGAAGGTTATCAGTTTTACATGTTTTTCTTCCTTCTCTAATCTGAAGTTTCCAGTCCAATTACTCCTTCACACCCTGTTTCACTCACTCACTCACTCACTCACACAGACAATGTAATCCTATCCGGTGAGAGTTGATACAATGAGAGTTGTTAAAGGGTAGAAGCACATGCCTTGGGCAGCGCTAACCATCACCGACCAATCAAATCAACAAACAGACAGAAATATGTGGTTAAGGGTTAATCCTGCCCTTAATCCTCAAGCGCTGGAGAGTTTAACACGGATGGTTCAGAGTTATGAATGTTCAAAAATATGGATTATTTCCATTGTTGCTAACAGGGTTTATACAGCTCTCAGCGGGGGAGCAACAAAGGGAAGAGTTTGGCTGGCTGAGCTAAAGAGTGGAAGTACAGAGAGAGAGGCTGAGAAACATACAAGGATCCATTTTCCACTATGCAGGGCCTAGAGTCCTACTGTGTTTCCACAGGACAAATATTGCCCCTGAGGAAATGCTCAATAGAACATCATTCCTTCCCGGTCAGAGAAATGATGGGTATTAGTTAAGTAGTTGCTTCACAGCAGTATCGAGCAGGTGATAGCAAACTATTGGACCACCTTAAACCAATCATAACAAGACCTAGCACCAATTTAACTAGCCACCTGGAGGCTGATGAAAAGGTGTTGCACCGTTGTTATAAAGAGTATAGCTAGGACCCATGAGCATAGACCACACAATACGTGAGTACAGTTCAGTATTGAATCTGGGCACACTGAATCAGAATAGCAGGATCAGGAAGGTAGTCCAAGGCAGTGGTATGATACTGTTCCAGAGACAGCCTTTTCTTACATAAAATCTGGGACACAGCGCTGGCTAACTGCGTCAAGATCCGCCTACTTGACAGGAAAGATATTTTGATTGACATGCACTACACCAGCTACCAGTGACAAAGTCTGATGTTTAATTTATACAGAGAAATTTGTATAACTTACCAATATGACTCTCGCTGTTTTCAGGGATTGTTCTGTTAGATAATGTAGTGATTCATGCCCTTTCCCCCTCAGGTCAGAAGAAGGAATATGTTTCTTTAATTAACCACTATTTCTAACAATGGCCAACCACATGATAACGTCTGCCACATCAAAACGTCTCTGCGGAGACGGCAAGAGGCTTTTTATGTGATGCAAATGAAACTGGGAGGGTGAATTTCTCTCTCCTCTCCCCCACATTTCAACAAAGGAATACAGGCTGGGAAGGTGTCACAACAATATATGGTTTACATTTTTTATTTATCCCCCTCGAAGATTTCAGTTTTTTATTTTTATTTTATTTTTTTATTGTTCACATTATAGGTCACATTAAAGGTGGAAACATTTCTGACATGATTTATCTTTGTCTCATTCTTTTACATCACAAAAATATGGCATTTTAACAGGGGTGTGATACTATTTACCTATGGGTGCCTAGAATCAAGGGCTCACATAGTCAGATTTGAGGGGTAAAAGCCCCCCTCCAACCGAACTAAGGACCCCGCCATCAGCTCTGGCCCGGGAGGGACGTGTCCAGCACATCACCTCCCCGGAATTACACTTACAGACTTTGTGAGTGACAATGCTAACAGCCAATGAAAATCTACTTACAGGGGTCTATGCATCACAGACGTTCAGCACAGAGTTGCTTATGTGACGTAATGCTAATGGACGGAAGAGGCTGAGCCTAGTGGCAAGGCAGGCAAGTAGTAGGAACAAGATGCTGCAACACATATTGCGTTTACATGTACTAGAAAATTCCGATTAACATCTTTTTAAATCACAAACCGAATAAAAATGCACCCTATAAACATCTCAATCGGAATGTAGACCCATCTCGATTGAAATTTAATTTGGAAGCAGAAGGCTAGTATAGTATAAACTGTTCCACTGTACTTATTGGTTAATGCAGTTTATTAATCAATTTGGTTACTTTGTTTTATATATTTTTTGTGTATACTTGTTTTGTTTTCTACACTATATTATTATTTGATCAATGTAAATTGTTGCCAAGAGTTAAATGGTAATATTTTATTTTATTCCCATGATGCATTTTGCTACACCGTACTTCCTGGTTAGCGTCTGCAAGAAGAAATGTACCTCGCTAGAAATCCTCGCTACCTTTTAAGTGTGTCTCCGATGCAATCTTTGACAATAAGAAGCAATCCATCAAAGACATGCATATATGTAAACCCCCCTCTTAGTTCACAAGCAGGCAAAAGTGGTATGTTAATTTAATTTTGGTAAAATTCCAAGTTTATTGTCATATTTGTTTCCATGTGCACCTGACATTTTCTTGTTTAATATTGTCCCTTTTATTTAGTTCTACGGTATTTTAAGGTGTAATGCTTGGTGTGTTGGCGTGCGCATTAAAAACATCTGTGAAAAGAATCCCGAGCCTTCGCTGTGTGACTGAGGGCGGCATAATTACTTCCTGGTTGCCTTCTTCCGAGCAATCTTAAACTTTATGCTGCTGTTTTGTGAATGCAAATTGATAATAGGTATAAAAGCTGGTATTCTGCACAGCTACTGTACAAAATCTGGACAAAAAATACCTCCACCAATTGTCACACTCTTCCCGACGTGCCTACAACATAGGCTAGAAATGTCCTTCGTTCGGGATGGTGGACCATTTGTTAAAATGTGCAATGAACAACAGTGGACTGAACATCAGGTTACAAAATAGGGAGGAGTTGGGCTGGTGGGTTCACATGACTAAAAACAACAAAGTGACCATGTGTTTAACTGCTTTTGTTGTGTTTCAGCAGTACAGATGCACAAGATGATGTTGTAACCAGCGTGGCTCTAGAACCACCTCTGTTGGTGCATACTGCACTGTTCTAATTGAAGGATATGCCCGTAATGGCTGTATCAACATATTCCGATTTTGAATATCATGCATATATCAGAATGAGACATACATTTGATGGAAAGATGTAATAAAATCAACATTTGGTACTGGTACTATAGTGAAGATGATTTGTACTCACAAATACTAATAAAACACCCAGGTAAATATGCGGCTACAGTTCATAAACGACACTGAGCAACACTCGCCACACCCATTAAAGGCAGCAAATGTCTTTGAAAGTTGTTCAAGAACGTTTTGAACATTTTTAAATGGGTCATTCAGTGAAAACGTTTATTGAACGTTCAGATCGTTCAGTCCTCAGTTTTAGCAGGTAAGGGGAATCACATGGTGGAGGTTGAGAAAAGACAACACAACAATTACACACGTGAACACAATAAGAATGGTCAGGGTGTGACGTGTAAAGTGAAGCAAATATGCATTAACACAAGAAAGGGAATTTGTTTTTGGTAGATTATTTATTTGTTGTAACAAGGCTTCTTAGCAATACAGCTTGCCTTATACAGTATGAAAGCCTGGTTATCTCCCTTTAAAATGGAGCCACATTTGTAAGGAACGTGCATTTGGGATGAGCAGCAGAGCTGCATTATGTGGGTTTGCCCCATAAATAATTTGCTAAATCTTCTGACAATGCCAAACAGCTTATCATTGCTGTTGACTCTTGTTTGGTGTTGTTTGGTGAATTGGTTGATTGAAGTCTGAAGAAACACGACATATTGGCAAAAAACAAGTTATTAATCTAACAAACAGGAGCGTCAGTAGCGTGTTGAAGAACCATACTCAGACACAACAGGCCAAATGGCTTTAGACACAAGCTAGGATTCAGTTGAAGATCACAGATTGGTCCTATGCAATATTTGGGCTAGCAGTCAGCGGGTAAAATGATCAGAGAACACATTCTTGTGTTCAGCAGAAGTGGGCGTAATCTCTTTAATTTAAACTACCTAGGGAGAACATGAATCATGATTACAAAACACAAAAAGACCATACAACCAGTGTAGTGGGAACACGTTTTCCCCCAGGCATTATTATTTCCTGTTTTGACTATAGCCTTGGTGGAAGCTAGATGAAAGGCTTTGCATGTAGCTGTTGAAGAAAGAGATGAATGACAGCGACGACATGCGAGGACACAAAAGCAAGAGACACATGGAAGGACAGAGGGATGGCTAAGAGTTGGATGTAAGAGTGGAGAGGCACTGCCATTGGACGACTGCAGGGAGATGCAGGGCCAAACAGACGTGGTGGGTAAAGGGAGAACATTGTGACACCTTGGGCTGGCTATGGACAGCTGAGTGCCATTAGGCCCCGGCCCTGCCGCACGCTCTTACCAGGAGAGAATGATGGAGGGGACATCCTCAAACACACACACATACACACACACACACACACACCTTAAAGCTATGTGACACACCCCTTACACATCTCTCTTCATAGTGTTAACAAAGATGGGCAGCAGTAATGTAATATTGTACAGGCGGATAATGTTTGCCTGCTGCATCTGGGTGATACACCCAAGATGCATAAACAAAATATCTATCATATTGTATATACTGTAAATACAAATAGTATAAACGTAATGTACACAGTTATGTAGAGACTTAACCAAATGTAATTCCTTGTGTGCAAAAATACTTGTTGTGTAATTCATATTCTACAAACAATAATTACTTTTTTACTTAAGGCGTTTAGTTTCGTAAAACCATTTCCTGAGCCCCACAGGAGGTGCCACTCAATAACTGCCTTCGATGCAAACAAGCATATCCAGTGATGTTAATTACATTTACATTAGAGCCAAATGACTACTGGGTTTGTTGCATGCATAGGATGACAGACAATAACTGTATTAATTCCATCTTTGATGTGAATTATCAATGGAGCATGCACTGTACTGACTCAAGCAAACACTTTCTGGTGAAACCTACATGATTTGGATTTGTTATATATGAACACTCATCACTCATCGCTCATCACTCACCAGAGTATATAATGTAGCTCAATTGAATACTTGAGCCAATGTCATCTGGAAATATTGCAGCTCATATTATTTATACTATACAGAGCATTCAACTTTAGAATTTGGCGAAACTACACAAAACCACATACACAGCTAGGTTATATTGTGTCCTTTGTAAGGTGTCCATGAGTTTCTTGAAAGGTGCCTATAAATAACATGTATTATTATTATACACAGACATGAACACATGCACACACAAAACAAATACATTGTGTCAGTACTAGTAATGGAACCCCAATCTCAAAGGTATATTCATTCTGCATCTGCTAGACTGTGAGGTTTGGGGTCAATCCTTTGAACATTGACCTTAGACAGCAAATGATCTCTGATAGACAAGGGCTGACATGTATGGGAGCTCCCAAACTCCTGTGCCTTTATACTTGCACTCACTGTTAGTTGTTCTATCATTATACAGATATTTATGTAAAATTTTAGATAAAATATAAACTAATGTCATTCTTTCTATAGCTGTAAACCTGAACATGCTTTGTGATCATTGACTCAGCAACGGGTTTAGTGATGGGTCAGAAGCCTCAATATCTGATCTACAATGGAGCCTGTACTGTAAGGTAGATGTGTTCTGTGACACTGCATTTGTTCCTCACAGAGTGCCCATCTGTGATGTTCTCTGGAGTCCAGGGCGCCTAAATAGAGATAAATAAAGAGGTTGTAATAGAGGGTACAAGTGGGCCATGACGTGCAGGGTGTGTTTGTATGTGTATATTAGCAATAATCATACTAATAATAACCGGTTGTATGGGAGTGTGTCACATCCATCCATCCATCCCACTTATCTGGAGTCAGGTTGCGGGGGCAGCAGCTCCAGCTGCAATCTTCCCTTTCCCGAGCCATATTATCCAGGTCTGACTGGGGGATCCCAAGGCATTCCCAGGCCAGTGTGGAGATCTCTCCACCTTGTCCTGGGTCTTCCCCGCAGCCTCCTCCCAGCCAGACATGCCTGGAACACATCCCTAAGCGCCCAGGGGGCATCCTTACCAGATGCCCGTACCTCCTCAACTGGCTCCTTCGACGCAAAGGAGCAGCGGCTCTACTCCGAGTTTCTTCTCACCCTATGTCTAAGGAAGACGCCAGCCACCCTCCTGAGAAAACCCATTTTGGCCGCTTGTACCCGTGATCTTGTTCTTTCGGTCATGACTCACCCTTTATGACCATAGGTGAGGGTAGGAACGAAAATTGGCAGATAGATCGAGAGCTTTGCCTTCCAGCTCAGCTCTCTTTTCGTCACAACGGTGTGGTAAAGTGATTTCAATACCGGTCCCACTGCTCAGATTCTCCAGCCAATAGTCACCTCACTCGAGAACAAGATCCTAGTACTTAAACTCCTTCACTTGGGGTAAGGACTCATTCCCTACCCGGAGTAGGCACTCCATCGGTTTCCTGCTGAAAACCATGGCCTCCGATTTAGCGGTGCTAATCCTCATCCCAGCTGCTTCTCGGCTGCGAGCTGATCCAGTGAGTGTTGGAGGACACGGATGATCATGCAAAAAGCAGCATGAGATCCCCAGGCTACAGAACTCCCACAGCACCTCCCACAATATCTCCCGGGGGACCCGGTCATACGCCTTCTCTAGATCCACAAACACATGTAGACCGGAAGGGCATACTACCAGGCCCCCTCCAGGATCCTTGCGAGAGTAAAGAGCTGGTCCGTTGTTCCATGACCAGGACATAATCCGCACTGTTGTTCTTCAATCTGAGGTTCGACAGTCGGCCGAACCCTCCTCTACAGCACCTTGGAGTATACTTTACCAGGGAGGCTGAGTAGTGTGACCCTTGTAATTGGAACTCACTCTCTTTTCCCCCTTTTTGAAGAGGGGAACCACCACCCCAGTCTTCCACTCCTTTGGCACTGTCCCCGACTTCCACGTGATTTGGAAGAGGCGTGTCATCCAAGACATCGCCTCCACATCCAAAGCTTTTAGCATTTCTTGACGAATCTCATCAATCCCCGGGGTTTGCCACTGTGGAGTTGTTTAACTACCTCAGTGACCTCACCCAGAAAAATTGACGATTATCCCCCATCAGCCTCAATCTCTGTCTCTTCCAGTAATCGGATTTGGGAGTTCTTGTGTGTTCCTTCCACCGCCCAATTACCTCCTCAGTTGAGGTCAAGAGCATCCCATCCTTACTCTACAGAGCTTGAATGGTTCCCCTCTTCCCCCTCCTGAGTTGGCGGTATAGTGGTATAGCATACCAGGAGGTATAGTGAGGCGACCCTCTCGTCTACTGGGGTAAACACCAACATAGCAGCGCTCAAACAGGGGCTTGTTAGTATCCCTACTCAACCAGATCTAAATGGAAGCTCTCCATCTTCTGCACAAGTGTCGGCTCCTTCCTACACAGCGATGTGACATCCCACGTCCCCAGAGCCAGCTTCTGCTGCCCGGGGCTGGTTCGTTGAAGACCCTGACCTTCACTGCCTCCCATATGACCCGACCCCCATGGTTCGAAATTTATATTTATATTTGTATGAAATCAACAGAGGCTCAAACTCTCACAGGAAATGGTTGTTACCACAGAAATGCTGGTGTTTTGATTGTCTTTGTGAGATCTGAGATGCTCAACTACTTTACCGGTGTTTCCATGGAAAACTCAATTTTAGAAGTAATCAGTGACAACATTTTCAGACCCTTCTTCTTCAGTTTGGCCCAATTGGCATTAGGAACAAGAGCTAAATCACGGTCAGTTCCTTCTACTCCACTTATTAGATTTACTGTTTGGATACAGGTCACAGCACTCTGAACAGGTATTTTGAGTTATGTTGACAGCTGGTAGGAGACAGCTGTCTATTTGAATCTGTTATTGTATACAAAAAATGCTGGAAAGTTATTACTTAGTTATTACTACAACATGGGCAATACTACTGCATGTACAATATTATTCCACAATTATCTCATATATCATTATATTCTGAATTAGGCCTTTCTCCGAATGCAGCATTTTCGATTAATACACGGGATATGCCGATATTATTATATTTTTCGGAATATGTATACTGCAGTTTCTTACTATGAATAGTATGTTTTTACTGCATTTTACAGCATTGAGCCTGTTAACGATAAGATATGTGCAGTAAATGCTTTGTTGAAAATAAGAAAAATCTCACAAATGGCTACAGCCGTTCCCTTTTTCCATATTTCTATATTTCTTTATTTCCTTGCTGGGGTACATTACTGCAGTTTGCAAAGTAGACACATCTGTAAGCTATTTAAAGGGAATAACTTTAGGATGTATTAATCGGAATATGTTCATGTATATAAGCATGGAATATACAATATAAACATCTTAGAATATTAAGAGAAAAAAAAATTGCGTGTATAAACACGTAGCTATTTACTAAAGTACACCTTTAGTAAGTCACCATAAGATTTTGCTAAAGACAAAAACCATTCCTGGAGAACCACGAGACACATTATCTCATTGCAAAGCAGCCGGTTGGCAAAATGTATGAGGTAATATATTTTTGGTCATTGTGGTATAAACACTGTTCTGTAAATGTGTTGTATTTAACAGCAGACGTTTACAAGACACGGTGGCAGATGTTTGGAATCGACATGGCCAATTTGAATGCAGATTATGTAATTTTCTTAATTCCAAAACAGACTGTAAAATGCCATGTAAGATTCCATGTAGATGTTATGTATTTGCACATACTGCTCAGATGCTGTTTACTTTTGGATTATACAAATACGTAATTATTATTTGCACATATAATGCCATTATTGTGAGTAGAGTGCACACACACTTTGAGTGAATTAATTATTACTTGCAAACAATTATCCAATGCAACAAGAAGGGTATTTAGGTACAAATTTATTGCAAATATAGAAATAGATCTTTTGTACAGAAATTGCAAGGGAAACATTTTATAATCAGCAAAAGATAACTGAAGAAAGCAAGAAGCGAAGATTTTGTTCCATCATCGAACGTCTAGTTTGTCATTCCACTTTGGTCGCTAAACGCTAGTGAATCTGTGAAAATCGGAAGAGACTTCAGTGGTAAACAGCGGGCAAACATTTTGACCTAAGCAGTATTCAGCTTTGAATATTAAATTACTTGACATTTGACCTCAATAATCCATCATTTTATGTGACACATTGTGTGCCTCATTTTTACATTTGTGTTACTGTATATTAAAATGAGATCCAACAAATAAAATAGAAATATTGGCTTTTCATAATAATTAGAGCACTTACTGTAAGTTTGCACTTTGGAGAGTTGTAGTAATGTTGCAGTTTTTCTTTCTCTATTTTAGGTTTTTTAGAACAAATTCACAAATTTAAATATGCTGTTTATTTGGCTCTTTACTGAATACCAAAAAAGTGGAAAAGGGGTGTGGGAATAATTATGATTAAACCTAAAATTATAATCATTATGAAAATATGAATTTCTAAATAGTTACTGTAATTTTGTAGTGTGACTTTATCATCACAGTCTGTTGAGAGAATAGAATGTCTATGAAGTGTTGTCTTGTGCTCCAAAAAGCTACCCAGGAAGTGAGTCACATCCCTGAACAGAAGAACTCTGGTTTAAGTGAATAGTATTCTTGACGGCAACAGTAGCTTAAGACAAGCTTGTCAATTGATAAAACACATCGATTTGGCAATATTTAATTTCCTGAATGAGGTGAGAAAAAAACGAAACTTCAACCACTATAGATCATCAGGTACGATGATGCTTGCAGCTTTGCATATAATCTCTGACACTGCCAATTTATTTTGTTCAGGCTTTAGGAAAATTATGTTATTCAAGTTTAGAATAACAACACTTAATACATTCTTGCTTTGTATGAGCACTGAAAACTAAACTAAACTTTACAAGTTATTGGGCTTTGCTCGCACTACCTGCTTGTTAGGAGTTCCCCTGCAATAAATCCATGGTGGGAAAAGTGTGAAGCCAGAGATTAGCCACCAATACTAATGTATTTCTCCACTATCTTATTACAATGCATTTCACCTAATTAAAACATAACTGTACAAAATGTCTGCCTAAAACCGCCAACAGTAAAATTGATAAGCAGCAGAGCATTAGTTCAGAGATTTTCAATGCATTAAGCTTCCCCTCAATAATTGATGCAGAGCAGTCTTTTGGCAGAGGCTTACTCCTTGCAAATATAACTCAGTTAAGAGACAAGTGTACATTTGCTGTTAAAATCTAAACATGTCCATATCTTAAGGCCTGTTGCCACAGTGCTAATGCATTACAATGTAAAAGTCTAGCAGAACACACATCCGGTTTCTCTACTACATTGTGGTTTTAAGGCTTAGACCTAGGAATTTAGGTGAAGATCAGTTTGCTAACACCATGCTGTTAGCATCAATAGGACCTCTATTGATTTTCCTGTGACCAAGCGTTGATCAATTTAGAATTAAGTTAAGGCCACGAAGGACCCCTATGTACCAAAGCTCTCCTTAAACTTCAAGGACCTTCAAAGGAATGTGTGGTTAAGGTGAAACAATGTAGAATGTATGTGTGTCTCTCTGCCCATGAGAGTCTTTACTGTTTGTTAAAGACAAATGTGTATTTGTGCCCTTTCAAACACATAACACGTTTTTTGCAACCCTTGCAAAAAGCATGTTGTGTGTGTGTTGTTTTCATTTAACGAATGAGCGTTTGTTGATGTTACCTCAGTATCCACACCATTTCATTTCAGCTTTCTAGTGTTTTGTGTCTTTAAACCTGTTTTCTTGTTTAGGGAGATGGTTGGAATAAAGATTGTACAATCACAAGTGTTGCCAAGCTCCAGGCAAACGGAGATAGGATTGCATATCCACTGTGGCAAATAACTATAATGTTGTAAAATATGGTGCTGCTTCTCTTTACAGATGGATGTAATCAACCGCCGGTTTGAAACATTTTCTTTTTCCACAAATCAGTAACAATGGTAACTGCAGTGTCATTATATAATACAGCAACCTTAGTCAAATAATAATCCAATAGCTTTGACTTTAAATAGTAAACATCACGATAACAAAAAATCATTAAACCTAAACCTTGGAAATCAGAATTCTGGACAAATACTGATTCTCAGCCCATACAGTTTTTTTGTTTCATTGTACGTCCACATATTGTACACAACAATATAGTTTTGTCTCTCAAAAATACAGGGAATCATGCAAATATAACACTTTTTTCTTTTGTGTAGTTCACATTTTTAAACTTTCTCGGTTCTTAAACCTTTATGACATAGATCAATGCAAGTACTAAAAGCCACTTCCCTGATTCCAAACTCCCAACCTAAAATAAAACAGAATAAAACATTCAACCAAAAATAGAGAAACACAGACATATCAACAGCTCAGGCTCAGTATAAAATATTCACAGATATTTTTTTCCTTACATTTTTCTTTTTTTTTTCTTTCAGTGTACAAAATTCACAGATTTCTTTAAATCCATTGTCCTTCTTTGGAGACCACACCTTAAAGAAATATAGTTTATGCACATTATGTGAGGGTAAATATACATTTGCTAGTATGTACTGTAAAAAGTATGAAAAAAGTAGTTCTTATGGACAATCCTGAGTCCTGTTTGGCGAATACACACTTTTCAAGTGCACTTCTGCTCAGAGTTCAATATGTCAATATCCTCTGGAGTTTTCAGTTGTCTACTTTTGAACCTTGCCAAACTTGTTTCTTTCAATTTCCATCTTATATAT
>JAODUH010001878.1:0-12451 GCA_027564835.1 Typhlichthys subterraneus | reverse complement strand
AAAAATCAGCCGTTTCCAGCTAGAATAGTAATTTACCATATTAACTATGTCTAGATTGTATTTCTGATTAATTTAATGTTATCTTCATTGAAGAAAACTTAGCTTTTCTTTCAAAAATTAGGAAATTTCTAAGTGACCCCAAACTTTTGAACGGTAGTGTATGCAGTTTGCATAACTAACCCTAACCAATATCAGAACCCTGTTATCATGTATGTAGTTTATGTTGACTGACTTCATTTAGGCAATAACACACGAGAGGGAGCGTTGACGTGCGTCGAGCCATGAACATGCACTGAAAATCTGCAGGTTTCTCAGCTCCTTCGTCAATTTGACTACCTTTCCAACGTTGCATTCTTTAGGCCGCTGCCCACTGGCGGCATCGTTTGCTGGTGTGTCAAGTAATACAACGTTTGAAAGGTAAAGTAAAATTGATGCTGGAATTCCACTGGAATGCCTTTCGTCAAATAACATCAATTGGTCGGAACTAACTGTTGTAATACATGTAAATATACAACGTTACGTAATACAACAGAATACTTTTTGTCTGAATGTGGTCATGACATGCTGTAGCATTAAAACGATGACGCCTGCGGCCTTGTACCTACGACCAAATCACAGCCTTGTGGATATTCAGTACGCAAGGCACAAACTTGTGTTATTGCTTTTACAGTTCGATACTTATTTGTAAATAATAGCAATAAGCACCAACAGATGATTTGTTTGTTAGTTTAATGATTAATTTGCTTCCACCAACACAAATAGTCCCACAACCATACTTCTAAACTCCTTTAACAGTCTCTGGTTCTGTGTCGGCAACTATTTGGCTGGACTGTTACCAAGCAACACATAAGTAAGCTCTATGTGAATTAAACAAATGTACTAGCCTTACATTTAGAATGGACAGGCCTATTATTTTAGGTTAGGGTTGTACTTGTAGCTCTAGGCTACTTGTGAGCATGGACCCAGATGGCCCTTGGATATGTTTAAACATGCATAACACCTCCCACTGGTCTCTACCAAAACTGTAGACACATGGCCTGAGTGGGCGGGGTCAGGAGAGGGCTGGACATCCTAAAGCTCTTCTCCGATTGGTCATGGCTCGAAGGAGTGACAACATAATAACCTGTCATCATGGCAACACATATGTTATAGATATAATATATAGTATGAATAAATTCATATATTTAATATACATTAGTAGTAGAAATTATATTGGATTATTTCAACAGTAGTATAGATAAGAGAGTAAGATGGGTATCATGTTTGTCATGAGGGTGTTGAGCACCTGACTGGTTGCCCAGTGTGTGGTCAGTGTTGGGACCAGTCAGTGGAGGAAACGTGGGCCTGCTAGTTCTGATCCAGTCCCCATTATCCTCACCCTGCTGCCTCCAGAAACACATGCCTTGCTCAAAGGTACAGGTCAACTTCTTTTCATCTGTGAAAAGAATAAAGTATGGTGCTATATGAATACAGTTAATATTAACATAACATAGGTTAAAATGTTATGGTGCTATATGAATACAGTTAATATTAACATAACATAGGTTATCATGTTATGGTGCTATACTAATACTGTTAATATTAACATCAGTTAAGATGCTATGGTGCTATATTAATACTGTTAATATTAACATAACATAGGTTAACATGTTATGGCGCTATATTAATACAGTTAATATTAACATAACAGGTTAACATGTAATGGTGCTATATTAATACAGTTAATATTAACATAACATAGGTTAACATGTAATGGTGCTATACTAATACAGTTAATATTAACATAACAGGTTAACATGTTATGGTGCTATATTAATACAGTTAATATTAACATAACATTCTAGAGAGACATGTGTGTATGGTGTAATATATAATGTAATAACCTATGGTACATATTATGCATGTGTGTGTATGATGTAATATATAATGTAATAAATATATGGTACATATTATGCATGTGTGTGTATGGTGTAATATATAATGTAATAACCTATGGTACATATTATGCATGTGTGTGTATGGTGTAATATATAATGTAATAACCTATGGAACATGGTTATAATTACTAGAGAGGTTGGTGAGGTCAGCTGACCAGTATGTGGCATTAAATCCGGCCAGCGCATTGAACTCATCTGAGCTGAACTCCACTGTTGATTGGTCAGAAAGCAACCACACGATTCCTGGAGGGGTGAACCCAGAGAGAGAAGCTGCACGTACACACACACACACACACACACACACACATGCACACACACGCACACACAAACACAAACACACATGAACACACGTGTGCACATGCGCACACACACGCACACACACACACACACACACATGCACACACACACGCACACACGGTTAGCTGGTAGTTATGGGGTTAGATGTTAGTTATGGGGTTAGCTGGTAGTTATTAGGGTAAGCTGGTAGTTATTAGGCTTAGGTGGTAGTTATTAGAGTTAGCTGGTAGTTATGGGGTTAGCTGGTAGTTATTAGGGTTAGCTGGTAGATATTAGGGTTAGCTGGTAGTTATGGTGTTAGCTGGTAGTTATTAGGGTTAGTTGGGAGTTTTGGGGTTAGCTGGTAGTTATCAGAGTTAGCTGGTAGATATTAGGGTTAGCTGGTAGTTATGGGGTTAGCTGGTAGTTATTAGTATTAGCTGGTAGTTATTAGAGTTAGCTGGTAGATACTAGGGTTAGCTGGTAGATATGGGGTTAGGTGGTAGTTATTAGGGTTAGCTGGTAGTTTTGGGGCTAGCTGGTAGTTATGGGGTTAGCTGGTAGATATGGGGTTAGCTGGTAGTTATTAGGGATAGCTGGTAGTTATGGGGTTAGCTGGTAGATATGGGGTTAGCTGGAAGTTATTAGAGTTAGCTGGTAGTTATTAGGGTTATCTGGTAGATATGAGGTTAGCTGGTAGTTATTAGAGTTAGCTGGTAGTTATTAGGGTATCTGGTCGATATGAGGTTAGCTGGTAGTTATTAGTGTTAGCTGGTAGATATTAGGGTTATCTGGTACTTATGGGGTTAGCTGGTAGATATTAGGGTTAGCTGGTAGTTTTTGGGTTAGCTGGTAGATATTAGGGTTAGCTGGTACTTATGGGGTTAGCTGGTAGTTATTAGTGTTATCTGGTAGATATTAGGGTTATCTGGTACTTATGGGGTTAGCTGGTAGTTATTAGGGTTAGCTGGTAGTTATGGGGTTAGCTGGTAGTTATTAGGGTTAGCTGGTAGTTTTTGGGTTAGCTGGTAGTTATGGGGTTAGCTGGTAGTTATTAGGGTTAGCTGGTAGTTATGGGGTTAGCTGGTAGTTATTAGTGTTAGCTGGTAGTTATTAGGATTAGCTGGTAGTTATGGGGTTAGCTGGTAGTTATTAGGGTTAGCTGGTAGTTTTTGGGTTAGCTGGTAGTTATGGGGTTAGCTGGTAGTTATTAGGGTTAGCTGGTAGTTTTTGGGTTAGCTGGTAGTTATTAGGGTTATCTGGTGAACACAGACTGACCAAAGAGGTGTTTGTCGGCTCCGACTCCTTCATAGAGCCTTAACATGTCACTGGCTTCTTCCGTCTCAAATAGCTGGAAAACAATCTTGATGGAAAATCCTGTTTGTACTCTGACAGGAGGAATGTCACAACATGAAACACACATTTAATCATATCACCTGTCAATCAGCCAACAAACCATGTTGCCATGGGCAATTGTAGCCTTTAATGAGAATTTGACATAGACATACGTACATACAGATATGGGTAAGTATGTTTCTATTAGCTGTGTGCATCTATCCATTATAGGATGATCCAACACATATCTAGAAGCATGGGCTATGATAGGATTTATGAATGATATATTGAAATATGGAATGATGCGATGTGATACCTTACGATGCAATCTGATAGTTCTAAGCATTTGTTTACTCTTCTGAGTACTAAATGTATTGAATAACAGCATTTTATGTATTTATTTATGCATGGGTTCTTGTCAATGAGTTTCATGGGGCATGCTTTTATTTATTTATTTCTAAATATATCTTTTTTTTTTCTTTTTAATTTTAGTACCAAAAATGGTACAGTTTCACCTTTATTTTTCAGGGTGTATTTTCTTGCTTTTAGACAAGAGATTTTAGAGGCAGCTTGCCGTTGTCTTGTGCAGCCCCTTTCATGCCGGCTGCAAAATGGTCTCATTGATCGTCGTCAAATATGGACGTTTGTGCAAAGTATGTAAATGTCTAAATTTGTCACAATAATCAATAATCAATAATCAACAATCACTGAATATTAACGTAAATAACAATTACATTTTTAATTTATATTTTGACAATTTTTGACAGACATTTTCGTCAATATTCGGACGCATTATACAGTCGTCAGAATGCAGACATTTTCCCTAACTTGTATATTTTCGATTAAGTGGCAAAGAAATTCTGTGGTTCATGATGTACTGAAAAATGTGTCTATATTTTGATGCATTATGAATGCGTCAAAATTAAGACGATTTTCTAACAAATATATTTTTGTTTCAATGGTGACGAAATTTTGTGGTTGATGTTGTAGACTACAGAAATATTTGTTTATATTCTGACGCATTATACATTTTTCACAATGCAGACATTTTTCTACCCAATATATTTAACGTGTTAATGGTGAGGAAATTCTGTAGTTAATGTAAATAAATATAGCCCTGATAAAGCCCCACTTATCCACGAGTTTTTAACTTGATAATATACGCCTAACGGAGACATGGAAAAAACCCAGTGGTGGGCCGTCAGGGCCAGCAAGGCCTTTTCTGCTGGCCTAACATAAATCATGATCATAAATCATGATCATAAATCATGATCATAATTTGATAAAAGTTAATTTAATTTTTAATTTACTTTCCATAAATATATAAAAATATTATACATTATTTACATACATACATACATACATTTGCAACCAAATCAACGTTTTGCCCTCTTTCGGTCAGTGTCTCTCTGATATTAATCAGCGATTTTGCAATTTAGTGTATTATGAGAGGTACTGTATCTATTGAAGTCGGACTAAGTAGGACATCACTGAAGGCCTAGGTGTGAAATGCACGGCCCGCCACTGCAAAAACCAAATTATTTTTTTTATCTTAATCAAGCCTCCCCACCTGGATTTGTTTACATTTCTCAACCTCACTTCCAACAATTCGTCTAACTAAAATCCTGCAGATCAAGATGTGAGGCAGTCTCACTGGGTGTCCCAGGTCTTGCGTCCTCTGCTGTCCGTCATATACTTCCTACCCTTGGGCACGATGATGAGACACCACAATGTTGACTTCCACGGCTACGCCGACAACAAACAGCTCTACATGTCTACCAAACCCACCTCAACACTAAACCCAATCCAGAATTGGATGACACTAAACGCCCTTAAACTTAACAGCAGCAAGGCAGAGGTCCTGCTCATTGGCTCCAAAACCAATCTCTCTACACAAGACAACCCCAGCCTAAAAATTGCTGGTATTCCCATCCCACTTTCAACAACTGCCAAAAGCCTTGGTACATTTGATAACTCCCTATCATTTGAATCACACATTAAAACCATCACCCGGTCATCCATCTTTCCCCTCCAAAACCTATCAAGACTCCGCCCTTCACTTACCTATTCAAGCACTGAAATTCTTATCCACGCCTTTGTCACTTCCCGCCTGGATTACTGCAACTCTCTTCTCATTAGCATTCCCATCAAATTCATCAATAGACTCCAATTAGTTCAGAACTCTGCTGCCAGAATCCCCAGGTCAACAGATCACATCCCTCCTATTCGGATTGGCTTCTTGTAAAGTTGTGTATAAACATCAAGATTCTCCTCACATACAAGGCTCTCCACAATCTTGCTCCTCTACCTCTCTGACCTTCTCCTGGCATATACTCCCTCCAGATCTCTTCTGTCCTCCTCTACCGGACTTCTCGTCACCCCCCATTCCACCTCTCCACCATGGGGGCTCGGACCTTCAGCTGCTCTGCCCCCCCAGACTCTGGACTTCCACTGCTCATTCGAACTGCCACCATGGTCACCTTGTTTGCTAAGATCCTCAAAACCCACCTCTTCAAGGTTGCCTATGACGTTTGACCCTTTGTTCCACTCTCAACTGACTTTTACTTAATTTTGTTTATTTTGTATATATTTCTCAGATAAAATGCGTATTACTATAGTATGTATATTTCAGCAAACTGTTTTATATCTATGTAAAATGTCCTTGAGTGTTTTGAAAGGTGTCCAAAATAAAATGTATTATTATTATTATTATATTCAGTAAATATTTACTATCTGCCAATTCCATGCCATAAAATAATCCTGGGGTTCTACTGTGCTGGCTTTGTAAATAGTAACAATCAAAGTGGTGCAGACCGCAGACAAAAATATCTTGTTGTTCTGATCAAGCACAAATATCAACAAACTTTCTTCAGAATGACTGACTGATTTTTAACTACAGTAACATGAGTCAGTTTACAGGTGAAGGCCACCTGAATGGCTAGATAAAATGCAGATTGATAGGTTTGACAAGTGATTTAATTTAATTAAAACAAAAATAGAATCGTTTATTTTGATACATTTACAATTCGGGTATTTGGCATTTTATTTTAAAATACATTTTGATGTATTTTTGCCAATCCCTGACTGTAGCAACACTACAGTAATACATGTAACCATAGCAACACTACAGTAACACATAATGTAAGTGTAGCAACACAGTAATACGTGCTAACCGTATAATCCAGCGACAGCTCACACTGTTGTTGTAGGGTTGAGGGAAGTTGGCTGAATGGAATGATCCAGATTCTCCAAGCAGAATAAACTGACCATCACACACTGTAGCTATGGAAACAATAAAGTAGGACATGTTTGGATTCGGTGATATTTTAGATGATTTTTTATTTTAATTTAGGAGCTACTGTAATTTAACACATTATGCATAATAATATGTACTATATAATAACTATATCAAGCCATGTACACCTACTATATTATATATTATAGTACAATGTGTATACTATATACTATAATATAAAGTATATATTACAATAATATCAATAAATATAACTATATTGTAAACACACGGAGGCTTTATCCCAGAGATGTATATGTACTATAATATACATTATAATGTAACATAAGTAGGCTTTTGTAACGAACACACCCCACTGATTTCTGTTTTGTATGTTTTGTCTGTCCTTTTGTTTTCTGTATCTTAACCTCTGTTATTTACATAATGTAATATAATATTACATAACATAGCTATAATGTAATGATATATAATGTTATATAATATAACATAACATAAATTAGCTATAATGTAATATAATATAATGCAATATTACATAACATAGCTATAATGTAATAATATATATTGTTATATAATATAACATAATATAATATAACATAAATTAGCTATAATGTAATATATTATAACGTAATATAACGTAATATAACATAACATAAATTAGCTATAATGTAATGTAATATTACATAACATAGCTTTAATGTAATGATATATAATGTAATATAATATAACGTAATATAATATTACATAACATAAATTAGATATAATGTAATATAATATAATGCAATATTACATTACATAGCTATAATGTAATGATATATATTGTTATATAGTATAACATAATATAACAACACAAATTAGCTATAATGTAATATAATATAACGTAATATAACATAATATAACATAACATAAATGAGCTATTATGTAATGTAATATAATGTAATATTACATAACATTGCTATAATGTAATGATATATAATGTTATATAATATAATATAACATAATATTAATTAGCTATAATGTAATATAATATAACAGAATATAACATAATATTACATAATATAAATTAGCTATAACGTAATATAATATAATAAAATGTAATGTAAAGTAATATAATATAAAATAACATACTGTAGCTATAATGCAATATAATGTAACGTAATATAATATAACATACTGTAGCTATAATGTAATATAATATAACGTAATATTACATAACATAAATTAGCTATAATGTAATGTAACGTAATATATAACATTAATTAGCTATAATGTAATATAATAGAATATAACATAATATTACATAACATAAATTAGCTATAATGTAATATAATATAGCGTAATATTACATAACATAGCTATAATGTAACGTAATACAATGTAATATAACATAATATACTGTAGCTATAATGTAATATAATATAGTAAAATGTAATGTAAAGTAATATAATATAAAATAACATACTGTAGCTATAATGTATTATAATGTAATATAATATAACATACTGTAGCTATAATGTAATATAATATAATATAATATTACATAACATAAATTAGCTATAATGTAATGTAACGTAATATAACATAACATTAATTAGCTATAATGTAATATAATATAACAGAATATAACATAATATTACATAACATAAATTAGCTATAATGTAATATAATATAGCATAATATTACATACATAGCTATAATATAATGTAATACAATGTAATATAACATAATATACTGTAGCTATAATGTAATATAATATAATAAAATGTAATGTAAAGTAATATAATATAAAATAACATACTGTAGCTATAATGTATTATAATGTAATGTAATATAATATAACATACTGTAGCTATAATGTAATATAATATAAAGTAATATAACATAATATTACATAACATAAATTAGCTATAATGTAATGTAACATAATATAATATAAAATAATATACTGTAGCTATAATGTAATATAATGTAAAGTAATATAACATACTGTAGCTATAATGTAATATAATATAATGTATTATAACATAACATAGCTATAATGTAATGTAATATATATTTTACCACAGAGAACGGCATACTCGTCGCTGGCACTGGGACAGTCCTGCACGCCATCACACAGCTTGGTGTGTGCTACACAGCCCCCCCCGTCCCCACAAGACATCTGGGGCAATGGGCAGCTCTCTGCAGACACACCGTCCTATTATATATCCTACTGACACACTGTCCTATTATAAATTCTACTGACACACTGTCCTATTAGACCCTACTGACACACTGTCCTATTATAAACCCTACTGACACACTGTCCTATTATAGACCATACTGTCACACCGTCCTATTATAGACCCTACTGACACACTGTCCTATTATAGACCATACTGACACACCTTCCTATTATAAACCCTACTGACACACTGTCCTATTAGACCCTACTGAAACACTGTCCTATTATAGACCCTACTGACCCCTGGGTCTATAGCAGGCTGGAGCATAATTAAATGTGCATTTAAAATTTTTATTTTATTTGTTATTGTCACATACAAATGAATGTAGCGAAATTCATCCTTTGTATTTAACCTACCCTTCAAGGGAGAAGTGGGCAGCCACTGTGCAGCACCCAGGGACCAACTCCAGGTAGAGGCTAGTGTCACTGGTAAATGGCACTGACATGAGAGTGAACCTAAGCCCCCTAAACTAATGCTAATTCATGGGTTAGGGTTCTACAAAGAACATCCACACTTCTTACTTGCTGTGGCGGTGGGGGTTGTCTGTGGTTGGGCTGAGGTACCTAATTCTAACATAAAAACATTAAAGTGTTATTGTTATTACCACTACTATTATTATGACCGTGCTGCAGAAGATAGTACATCTACTTTGCTTCTTACCTGCTGTGGTGGCTGTCTGTGGTTGGGCTGATGTACCAAATACTGCCACTAAAACATACCGAACAGTTGTTATCACCACTACTACTATTATGACAGTGCTATTGCTTGTGCCTCTCCAAAGTCTCTGAGCAGAAGTTTAAATGAACATTACATGTAATCTTGATGCTCTCGCTGTCAATCACAATGGCCACACCCCCAGGCCTTTGTAGTCCTACCCTCAGTTCCTCTTCCACCTCCTTCACACTGATTGGCTGACTGAACCAGAGGCTAAAGGTCACCACCACACTGCCATTGCTGGAAAGAAACATCCATCCGTCTATCTGCTATGAGCCAAAACAACAGCCCTGCTACGAGTGAGAGTGCTGCTAGTGTCTTACCTGAACTCTAGCACTTGACAGCGGATGTAGTCTTGGTCGCCCTGCATGAACACCTGATCCACCTGCACACACGACCCATGCACATTCAGCTGGCTCGTACATTGTATTGCTAACCAGCTGGTAACTAGTTAGGTATAGACTTGAACAGTTGGGCCCTGTTTTAATTACTTAGTTTGATTGGTTAATCTCGGCAAGATTCACAAGGAACCCAGATAGATTTGTGCTAGTACATACTCTAGCCTCAGTTAGTAAGGCTATGGGTAGTCCCTGGACCATATAGTAGGGCTATGGGTAGTCCCTGGACCATATAGTAGGGCTATGGGTAGTGCCTTGACCATATCTTAAGGCTATGGGTAGTGCCTGGACCATATAGTAGGGCTATGGGTAGTCCCTGGACCATATCTTAAGGCTATGGGTAGTCCCTGGACCATATAGTAGGGCTATGGGTAGTCCCTGGACCATATAGTAGGGCTATGGGTAGTCCCTGGACCATATAGTAGGGCTAGTGTCTGTATCCTCACAAACATGGTATTGAGGAAGAGACATTCAAAACAGAACCCACCAATAGAGAAAGAGCCTAATAAAAGCCTTCAGTTTACCAGGTGTTGGAGGTCAAAGGCCAATGTCTTGAACTGTGGACTGTTGTGGTTCTTCAGCTCCTGCGTGAAGATCGCACCTCTCAGAATCTTCATCTGACCTCCAAACACTTGCTCCTCCATTGCTACTAGTTAGGAGACCCACAACAAATTTATAGTAAGAATATGAGTCTGATATTAGTAGTAGTGACAATATGCTACAGCTGGGCGGAGGCTCCCTCTACAGTCAGTAAGTGGTATGGCAGCACGTGACATGTCTCACCTCCAGGGTGCAGGGCGAGCCAGCTGACGGAGACCAGAGCCAGGCAGATCAGCAGCAATACGCTGCACAGCACACTCAGGGACACTTCAGTGGTGCGCCACCTACTGGGGCCCATTGTGACAAGCCTGCTACTGCTACACCAATCAGGGCCAGTCAGGACCTCTCAGGACCTCTCAGGACCAGTCAGGGCCTCTCAGAACCAGTCAGGGCCAGTCAGGACCTCTCAGGACCTCTCAGGACCAGTCAGGAGCAGTCAGGGACAGTCAGGACCTCTCAGAACCAGTCAGGGCCTCTCAGAACCAGTCAGGGCCAGTCAGGACCTCAGGACCTCTCAGGACCAGTCAGGGCCAGTCAGAACCTCAGGACCTCTCAGGACCTCTCAGGAGCAGTCAGGAGCAGTCAGGGCCAGTCAGGGCCTCTCAGAACCAGTCAGGGCCAGTCAGGACCTCAGGACCTCTCAGGACCAGTCAGGAGCAGTCAGGGCCAGTCAGGACCTCTCAGGACCTCTCAGAACCAGTCAGGGCCAGTCAGGAGCCGTCCCAGATGAAGCCCAAGTGAAAATCAGTGAGAAAGAGATTAATACTGAGGTTGACCCATACCTGAACTGTCACAAACCTGTCTTTCAGCTCTATTACTGTATGTTAGAGAAATTATAGGGCCTGGTGTTTAAGGAACTGTTAGCCCTGATGACCGCTGATTCCATTATAACAATGTAATTATTCTAACAGGTGTTTGATCATTTTAATGGTTGACATGTGAATTGCAAATTGTTTATATAAAGGTATGTGCTAAATGCTGAAAATAAATGTTACTCAAATAAATTAACTAAGGTTAAATTGGTATACACAATCACAGTAGCTCAAATATATACTTTAGTTTTACTATATATTTCCATTCTGTAAAAATGTAAATTCATCATGAATTCTATTTTTTTTTAATAAGACCAAATAATTGTAAGACTACATTATACAAGCAGAGAAGACTTAAATAAACATTACTATGTATTGTGTATGTGTACCAGTTCACCTTTTTGAGGTAACATTTAATGTCAAACCAAGCTTGCAATAGCTGACGTTAACAGTTGAATTAGATAATATTTAATGTTTGAGAGTATAACAAAGTGTTTTTATAATTTAAAGTAAGAGTAAAATTGTAAAAGTGATTTAAACAGTCAAATAAATAGGCAATCAGTAATGAAATACCTGCTGGAGGATCTTCACAGTCCAAAGAATATGATTGTAGAGACTGAATATTATCTATCCTTTTTATTACTGCCATAAATTACAAAAGTAATTATGATTACTAGTTGTTGGGGGAGGATTCTCCACAGCTGAATATAAGAGGACAACCCCAACATTGCACTGGTTCTGCTGGGAGATCTTTGTATTGTAATGTTGCATTTGGTGATCTTTGGCGTTCTCTATGAGTTAGTCTGTGTGCATCTGTACAATGTAATGGTCTGATCTGAAATTCTGTAATTTTATTATATAGTCTTATATATATATTGCATATATTTAATATTATATATATATA
>JAODUH010001877.1:0-12452 GCA_027564835.1 Typhlichthys subterraneus | reverse complement strand
TGTTTGTGAGAGGTAAGATGTTTTCAATGGTATGTATGAGAGGTGAGTTTGAATTATGGCCTACACGGCCCCCCATACATTTGACTCAAGTCACACTTTATTACAAAACGCATAAATTATTTAGTATGCCTTATAAATGCCCCTTCCCCCCCCCCTCCCCGCCCCCCAACATCCAACATACACACACGCACACACACACACACACACACACGCTCACGCACACACACACACACACAGGAGGCACACAACAGCATGCACTACCTGATAAGATAAGACTCCCATCAGCTAGTATTAGTCTTGAAAGGCATCATGCTGATAATAAAGGCCACTTAGATGTGTTCTTGTGTGTTTGTGTTTTCGTTGTGTGTGTGTGTGTGTGTGTGTGTGTGTGTGTGCGTGCGTGTGCGTGTGTGTGTGTGTGTGTGAAAATGTATTTTCCTGACTTGTGAATTAACACGTGCGAGGGCAAAACTCACATTAGTGTTAAGTGCTTGTAAATGGAGAGCTCCGCTGGGACCTGGGTAAAGTGATTGCCATCCAGATACCTGAGAGAGAGGTAGAGAGAGATAGGGAGAGAGAGAGATAATTGCAAATATACAGTATATGCAAAAAATAGATACATGGGAAAATTTTCAAAAAAGCAAGAGAGAGAGAGGGAGAGTGAGAGAGAGACAGATAGAGAAGGAGAAGGCAGAAATAGAGAAATGATGTTATCGGAGCGTGCAGGAAATTCCTCCTCTCCAGCAGTGTGAACCATCATTACTGCTGCAGCCATAATAAAGACTGTAGTTTAATATTCCCACAGGCACAATAATGGATTGGGTTTCTCATACACACCCACCAACACACACACACACACACGCGCACGGTAAGATTGCATCACCATTGTGGCGTGACAGAATGCTATTAATTCAATGTCTTAATTAAGTCTTTGTTAATGTTGGAGACGATCGTGCTCCCTACAAAAGAGCCTGAACCTAAACTATAAAACATATCATCTGATCTGTTCTCTATGTCATTCAACTTAGTAATGATATTTCCATTGTGTGTGTGTGTGTGTGTTCATGTCCATGTGGTGTAACGTGTTAATAGGGTGTTAGTGAAAACGTTAGCGTTTATTAGAATGGGTTAAAATAAAATGTCTCTGAACTGGTTCTGAACAAAGCTGAATAGAAACATCAGGGAGGGAAATTTAGGGATTTCAACATTTCTAAATTATTTATAGTTCAAAGAGTGCTTTAGAAAATGTGTCTATTTTAAAATGGAGTTTAAAAATGTGTCTAGATGTGTGTGTGTGCATGTGCGTGTGCGGGCACATGTGTGTGTGTGTGTGTGCGTGCGTGTCACAGGGCTATGAACAACTGTATTTTGGGAGTCATGGACCAAAAAGTGATGAATCTGCTGCTGTGTGCGTTGCTGTTTATAGCGTATTTAAGTAGGGCTCATGCTTGCAGGGGGTTTATTGAATGCTTTCTTAAGCCTTAATTCTGCACTAGCAGGCTACACCCTACATGGGGTGGGTGAACCAAAGCCCTGGGCAGCCATCTTTGTAATGCTTCCAGGCAGTTATTTTACTATGTGCATCCAACCGCCATCTTAGCTGCTACGGACTGCTCCCATAGAGTTCCATTCAGAATCCGCCCAGCGGTCCGTCTCCTCTATATAATGTCTCTGGGTGAACTCACAGCTCGGTGGTCTCCTTCGGCAAGCCTTTTGGCAGCGTGCTGAGGCCCTTGTTACTGCAGCGGACCACCGTGTCCAGACAGGAGCATTCTGTAGGACACCTCAGCAGGGGAGAACAGCTGTTGTCGTCGTTACCTGGACCGGGGACAGACAAAATGGATGGAAAAAGAGGGAGAAGAAAAGGAACGCCAACAATGGGAAGTGACTTTAATGTAAAAAGGTCTTAGTATGGCGGAGCATCTATCTAATACATAAAGGGCCTCATGTGCGAACATGTTAGCGTCCGTTTTAGGTGTAATTTCATCACACTCTGCCCTAACAACATGGAATTGTATGTACGAAGACAGTACGCACATGGCTAAAGTGCTATTCTGCCTGCTGAAAAAACACAGGATCGCAAGTTGCACTTTCCTATTCATGCATATGCATTCATGGGAGGGTCGTGCAAAAATATGGACGGAGATGTGCAAGGAGAGAGTGATTAGCTATTCCGTTGGATGTATGAAAACTGCAAAGCACAAGTCAGTTTTACAATGAAAATAAATGTTCTGCCTCTGAAATGCTGGTGTTATCCCAGTGAGTGCATTTCATTGAACAGGGGAAGCAAACAACGTCAAGATTGATCTCAGCAAGACGAAGACACATGCCTTGGAGAGATGTGCTGAAGGATTTGATTGCTTGTGTGGTGTTAAAATAAATGAAATTTTTTTTTATAGGCATATAGTCACTCAAACATAAGTATTTGGGGGTAGAATTACACCCCTGTTATCTTTAGATTTGACCAGACATATGGACAAGACTATGAATAAATAGGTTACTTCATGGTCATTAAACTTGTTTTCTTTTTCGGAATTCCTTTGCTTTCGGGTGCCGCAACTTACAGATATGTCTGGAACATAGACCAGACTACTCTCCGTGTTAACGGGAAGTTCAGCGGGCAGGGCCAAGCACTGATTACGTGATTAGGCTTGGCTGCGCTCACTTTCATGTGCATACAATACAAAGGAAAATATCAAATATAAATGGTATATAACCTACATTCACTGTATTGTATGCATCCTACATACAATGCATAGCATACTAGTATTTAAAGGTATGCTAAATGTTATACAGACGACTGATAACTACTGCCTCACCATCGTCACAGGCAAAGTCCTGGACAGCCACATCCTGGATGGGGATCTCCTTCAGGAAGTAAGGACTCTGGCACCGGGGGTTGCCCGTGACGATGCGTTTCCTTCTCAGCCAATCGCCGAGCCAGGCCAGGTGACAGTTACAGTTGAAAGGGTTGGCAAGGAGATTTCTAGAAAAAAGAAAGAAAGAATAACCTCAACCTACTGGTTGCCTTGTAAACGGCACTGTGTTCTCTGTGGTGTGACAACATGAAGCAGCATAATAATATAACAAGTACTATTGTAGATATTTATGTGCCGTTACTGTAAAGCAATAACAAGTGCAATGCTACTTATTTTAATGTTATTTATTTGTCTGGTTAGCCCACTCCTCAGAGCTGTGTGGGCGGGGCTATACTGAAAATAACCAATCATAAAGAAGGTGCCAGCTAACTGGGGCCAGAAGAAGGTGTCAGTCAAGTGAATACATGTCTTATTACTCACATTACCTCAAAACACAGTATAATGCTGTAGTACAACATGTATTAGAAATACAGCATTCATTTAGTGTATTTAGTGCAGGCAATGCTGTGGCCGGTGCTAGGGTCCTATGCGAGTGTGTGTGTGTGTGTGTGTGTGTGTGTCCTCACAGCGTGGACAGGGAGTGCAGGGTGTCGAAGGCCCCTGGGTTCATGGAGGTGATCTGGTTGTCGTAGAGAGACAGCAGGCGGACGGAGCTCAGGCCCACAAAGCTGCTGTTGCCCACACAGCTGATCCTGTTGCTCCTGAGCATGCTGCACGCACACACACACACACACACATATGAGCACACGCATAGACACACATACACACACATGCACGCATGGGAATATACGCACATGCATAAACGCACACACACACACACACACACACATATATAAGCATACACATAGACATACATACACACACACACACAAATGCACACATACATATGCACACGCACTGACACACATACACACATGCAGATACGCGCAAACACACGCACACACATATATATGCAAATGCATAGACACGCGCGGGCATGCACAAACATGCATACACACACGCACACACATACACACACACATACAATCACTTAATTAAGGCTATAATTAAAGTCACCAATGAATAAAAATGAATAATTCAGAGCAATTTCATGAAAAGCCATAATAAAATCTGCTCATAAACTCCATGCACACGTACACACTCTCTGACCATAAAGGTGTTGTAAATGTGCATGTGTTTGCATATTGCATACACATTTAGTCATGGTAAAGCATCTGCATAACCATAATAAGCCACATTTAAGTGCATATGTGGGAGTATTTGTGTGTGTGTGTGTGTTTTATGTGTGTGTGTGTGCACTGCAAAAAAAGAATCTCAAGAAAGTAAAACGCTTCTGGCATTATTTTGCATTAGAAACTAAATTTGAAGAAAATCTATCTAAATTAACAAAATATTCCAGCTAATATTGAGCTAGATTTAACTAGTAACCATCTACAATGATGGCTTGCATAATAGCACAGCAGAGGATATATAGAGATTTCATTATTTTAGGACTAAGACACAACATCTCAATTTACAGTAAGAATCTTGTGAAATTATGCACATTTGTTAAGTGATCTATTTGTATTAATTGTCATATGCTTAGACTATCACACTGTTACATAGGGTAATCTAGTTGTCTGGTTGTTAGACGCTCAGCCTGAAGGTTGTGACTTCTATCCCTGGATCCCATTGGCAGATGTTTTTGCTCAATACAAGACAATTTGGTTAGATGCGAGAATATTTGTCTATTTTCTAGTAGGACTTTTTTGCAGTGATGTATGCATGCACGTGTGTGTTTGTGTGTGTGTGTGTGCGTGAACCCACAGCGTGCGAAGGCCACCGAGACCCTTCAACATGAGGTGGTGAACGTTCTCCAGCCTGTTGGAGGTCAAGATGAGCTCGTTGACCCCCGTGGCCCCTTCAAACGTCCCCTCCTCTATATCTGTGATGCGATTGTTGCTCAGGTTACTGTTGAGAGAGAGAGAGAGAGAGAGAGAGAGAGAGAGAGAGAGAGGGCGGGGAGGGGGGGAGAGAACAGACTGAGAGAAGGAAAGAACGTGGCCGCGAAAGGGGGGGTCTGACCCCCACATTAGGATGCAGCTGTAGTTAGTGTCTATGCCAGCATGCCGTCTCTTGTCCAAAGCAACCTGACTCACATCTTCCTGAGCTGAGGAAGCTTCTTGAAGATCCCCGTAGCCTCCAGTACCGTGAACTCATTGTTGTTGAGCCGCCTGCCAGATAGAGAGAGAGAGAGAGAGAGAGAGAGAGAGAGAGAGAGAGAGAGAGAGAGAGAGAGAGAGAGAGAGATAACCAAAATAAATGTAACTTTAAAAACAGAAAGAAACACAGCAAGTGTAATGCTACTATGCTAACACGTAATGTAAGGCTAGCGCATTTTGTTTTTTGCAAGCAAATACACACTCAAACACACGCACACACACGCACACACACACACACTCACAGACACACACAGAGTGCAGCTCACAGTTCGGCGGCGTATTGGGGGATGTGCTCCGGTATCCTGGTGAGCTTCTGGTTGGAGCAGTCCACCGTGGTCCCCTCGCAGCGACACTTCTCGGGGCAGGCCAGGTCGGCGAAGCAGTCTCCCCCTAGCTTACTGCGGTAGTCCTCCGTACCTGCACGTGCACAGCACAAAGGCAGCATGTCACCCAGCCTCCTCGCTCACCGCTGTGGCACACACACACACACACAAAGGGTAATGGAGGTGAAACTTGGGAGAGGTATTTGGTGGATGTGAATGGACCATGTTGCTTTTGAATGGGAATTGATGTAATATGTGGTTGTACATTTGCATTCAACACATGCAATAAATGATGGCTAACAGTAGTTGTCTAATTTGTAGTTGCTGTTCACTGCTGGTAATCTCCTATCCTTTTCTTTAAACCAAATAATTTACGTTGACTTAACTTGACCTAACGTACGTTGATTGGTAAAGCAGACGTACCAAATACACAAGCACTTCAAGGTAACACACACACGAGGGGTTTCAATCCACTCCACAACATCTAATGTCAGCACACATTTAAAGATCAACCAGAAAATGATCACACACCCACACACGCCAACACACACACGCACACAGACACACACAGAGAGGCCGGACAGGCAAGAGGAGGCTGCTGTCTCTTATGTCTCGGCCATGCTGTAGGCTTGTGCAGGCCGTTCCATGGTGCTTGACGGAACCATGTTCCACTATAGGAGCCTGGCAGTCACATGGTTAGATCAAGCACAAAGGAACAACCTGCTCAGTGACCGCTCCTCCTGGAATACAAGGAGAGGAGAGGAGAGGAGAGGAGAGGAGAGGAGATCCAGACAAATGAGGAGAGGAGAGGAGAGGAGATCACAGGGTCATTCTGGGGAGGTAAAATGTTACACATAAACAAGGTAGAAGTTACGTACCATACAGGCAAAGGAAGAGGAGAAGGGGGGACATGGAGAGGGGTAGAGTGCAGTGCACAAGGCACAGAGAAGGGGGGGCAGAGAAGACGCAGGAGGAGAGTAACAGCAGTGCTGAAGGCAAGAGAACCTCAAATGACCAACACAAAATGTGCACACCTTCCAACACACACACACACACACACACACACACACACACGCACACACACACAAGTGCATGAACCCTTGTATGGTTCCAAAACCAGGAACAGCTTTCCACATATTTCTCTTGTTATTTGTTGCTTGTAAACAAAGAGGGAGAAACCACAGAGGGGTCAGAGGGCGTTGAGGCAGAGGTCAAAGGTTCAGCCAGGTCTCGACTCGGGAGGGATGACAAGGGCTGGAGCAAACTCAGTTGTGTGTGTGTTTGTTTGTGTTTTTGTTTGTGTTTTTACTTACAGCCAACATGGTGTACTCCTGTGTGTGTGACAGAGGCAGTAGAGGAGAAAATAAGGAATTTCACTCATTCATTTGAGCAGGAGCAAAAATGAGAAAATTGGAAAGAAATGGCAAACCCTCGATTCATTTACAGGGGTAATGGCTTGTGAAAAGTGAAAATGGTGCCGGCTAAACATGACGTGTGGTGGGCACTCGCAGTCAAACAGGCCAGCTTCATTTGCTTAACAGCAGATTGAAATCACATATTACTGGGCGGTGGAATCATACAGAGCACACAAAGGCAGCAACCGCAGAACAATTAGCCAGTGGGCTGCTATTTGCTCTAGTCATTGTTGATTATGAGATTTGTTGTTCCGCAAGTTTCCCTGGTTCAACACTTGCCGGCAGACCGAATCAAAGTTCAGGGTTTTTGTGTGTGAGATCAGTTGAAAAATATCTGATGGAATATTAAGGTGCATGGTAAAATATGGGAGGAGGGGGAGGTGATGCAAATGGAAATGGAAGTGGACGATTTCCGTGTGTGTGCTTGATCTGAGCTATCAAGGTTAGAACATGGACTAGATCATGTCCTTTTAACTTTTCAGCCACAATTCTGATTGAATTATTCAGTTTCTGTGAAAGCTCACACATAAAAATCCATAATGCACGTCCCATGCACGCACACACACACTTTCTCTCTCTCAGTCCTGCGGAACTCATATAGTATGTACACGTGCGAGCACACACACACACGCACACACACACACAAAACTGCCGGCCTTTATCCCTTCGACTGATCATGTATGCGTGTTTAATTTGCATGTTTACCAGTACTGCTCTGATCATGCTAACTGTGACTTTTTAACGTTGTGTGGCAATAGAAGCTAAAAGCACTCCTGCGTCAACCAAGATGTACGGAGAGCAAAACAATAAATAAACACATCGACTGAACAGACACGTGTACAAGAGCACACCAATGCACAAGGCCCACTAAACCCACGGCACCCATCACACACTGGTGCAAGGAGGGAAAAGTTGGTTAAACTGTGTTATTTAACAACGAAACTCACACCGTGTCAAGGCAAGGCACATGGTCCGCTTTCAAACAGCGTGTGATTTTCTGTAACTCCACCTGTGAGTTGTCAGGCAACGTGAGGCTCGAGCGCACACACGAGCACACACGTGCACACACGTGCACACACATACATCCACATACAATACCTGGAATGAAATATTGTTCTGTAGCTGATATGGAAAGAAGGAAAGAGAATACACAAATAGAGAAGGATGATGCGTAAACATCAATCGTGAGCAGCGTGTGTGTGTGTATGCGTGCGTGTGTGTGGGTGTGTGTGTGTGTGTGTGTGTGTGTGTGTGTGTGTGTGTGTGTGAGCGTGTGCACAACCCTGCTGCCTGTATTACAAAACTGCTTGTTTAATGATCAGAGGTTAGTAGAGAGAAGCTGCGAGAACATTCTGAAAGGAAGACACACAATGACCATACAAGAGAATATGAGAACACACTATTGTAGTGTAACGTGTGTATATCGCGCGTGTGTGTGCGTGCATGCGTTGGTGGGTGTGTGTGCTGCGTGTGTAGGGAGTATCTCGGAGTATTACTCTCATGATTGGTGTGATAATTCAACAGTGCACGGTATATGTGTTTGTTTTTGCACGTATATACTGTATATGTGTGTGACGCGTAGCTTTTGTGCCTTCGTGTGCATGTTTGTATGTATGTACAGTATATACTTCATGCATTGATACGTACAGTACACATTTGTGCATGATGTACAGTATGTATCTGTTTGTGTGATAATATTTGTGCACTGTGTGTCTGTGTTTGCATGCATACATCTACAGTATATGCTGTATACGTGTTCTGTGTGATGTAGTGTAGGAAATGTAGTGTGTGTACGGTGTTTGTATGCATCGATCCATGTGTGCCCATGTGCTCGTGCACCAACTGTGCATATATGTGCATATGAGCACAACGTACTGTATGCAGTTTTACCTGAGCAACGGAACTTCTTGCTCTTGATCTGCCCTATGCGCTTGTTGGCAAGGCGACGGGGGCTGGTGCAGCGAGCTCCACTGGTCTCTATGGGGTTGTCCTGAAGGTAGTCTGCTAGCCACTTCAGATGACAGTCACAGATGAATGGGTTCTGGGCCAGGTGACTGCAAACACACAGTTGAAACACTTGTTAAAGCACAACACAAACAGGGTTATGAGTCTGTTCTAAGCCATTGCAATGACGTCATTTAGCAGGCGCTTTTATCCAAAGAGAGGGAGAGTGAGTACATTTACCGTGCTCTACATAATTACAAGGTTTTAGCAAATAGTGGTAAGTGGGGTACTGTACAGTACGTACAGTGTCTGTATGGCTCTTAGCGAGGAGAAAGTTCCCTTAGCGATGGTCTGGAGCTTGTTGTCGTATAGCGAGAGCAGGTTGAGGTTGTGAAGGTCCTGGAACGCATCCACGCGTAGACACGCTATCTTGTTAGCATTCAGCAGCCTGAATGAGAGAGAGACAGACAGACAGACAGACAGACGGACAGAGAGAGAGAGAGACAGGGTTTAAGACAAAGCTCTTCCCTGATTTACATCAACCGGTCTGTAAGCATTTACAGCACATGTAAGCTGTAGTTGTTTACAGCTCTACATGGACATGACAATGAATCGTGCGTGGTATGCGTGTACTCACAATAGCTGTAGAGAAAACAATCCCTCAAAAAGTCCTTTAGATATTTCTGTGATTTTATTTCCATACAACACACTGGAGAAAAAAACAAGAAACAATAATAAGGGAACAAGTAACTTACAAGTACAGTATTATTGAACCCACACAACACTGCAACACACACACAATGCAGTACGTACACACTCTGTATTTTATGTAGTCATAAAGTATTTTTAAATAATAAATATATGTCAGTGGATCTGCCTGAAAATGCTTAATGCCAAAATATTTTCTAGTTTCACAATGTTAGGACACACTTAATCTCAACTGTATCACAAATACTTGGAAAGTAATTTGCAAACTACAACTGAGGGAATCTGTATGGAAAACCAAATGGACCAAAACATCATGCAACAATAGTCTGACTTATGCTCAGTGAAGCGCAAAGCATCTTGGAACTAAATAAAAACATCCAATATTTGTTTTCTTGTGATTGTACACAATACAGGCTGCAGTGGAATATATAGTCATCATTAACTGTGTTTCTGCACCCCCGCCTACCTTTAAATGTCATTGGATGCACATTAACTGTATATCAAAAGAATATAACACAGTGGCTTCCAGTGGAGCATAAAATCAGAGATCAACGTTTTCCATATAAATGTCATAAGTAAAACAAACTCCAAAAATGTAGTTGGGTTGAGTATCGTTAACAGGGTGAATACGTCTTATTCATTCTATGCTCTATCACCAAACATGGACAATGCATCAACACAGAGCAAACACACACTCCAGTCTAATGGGAAATCTATGGTTTGTGTTCAACCGTGCATGTTAATAGTAGGTAATATGTGTGTGTGTGTGTGCGTGTCTTCTTGGTGAATGTGTAATAGGCTTGAAGAAACCTCCATTAAGCAATACAGCAATTGTGAATTATTGACTTTGGAGAGACAAGACCTTAATATCTTTTAACTCTTTCATGAAATAGCTCTACAGCTCTATGTTCTCTCCACTACAACTCCCCCCCCCCCACCTTCCTCCTCCCCCACATTATGCGTCTCCTTTCCTGCTTCACACGCAAAGCAGACCAACCGTCCACAAGGTTTCAGGCCAAGAAGAAATCCACCAGCGCCTGTGTTCTCCTCTGGGAAACATAACTGTAAATCTGATCTAAAAACAATGTTTATAACAGGAAACATAATTGTTTCCCATTGGGAGATGTGTTAATACTTTCTAAAGTCAAAGAGCAAGTTCAGCTATGGAACAGCAACCCTTGAAATGAACCTCATGCAGTATAGTGCCTTATGCAATAAATTTCAGGTGCAACGGTGGGCCTAAAACACTTCCTTGCGGACAATACACCATGGGGAACACATTACATCCATTTCTATTACATTTAGAATTTGGCAGGTTGTATGCATTTCTATGTGCTTATACTGTATACAATTACATTATTTAAAGGTATAGTCAGCTATTGCAAGCTAACTGAAAGCTAATTCACTTTATTATCAAATGAATCAAATATCTCCTCGCATTCCGCTATTTTACCACTCTCTGTGCGTGTTGAAAAAATAATCAGGTGCTTCTACACAGCCTTGGGTCCTTAAATAGGAACATAAACAAAATGGCGAACACCGCTCACAACAACAAAGCCGCAGCACTACGCTATGCTTCACAATGCGTTTCAACATGTGAGGCGGCGCTGCGGAGGGATACTGTTTTGATTTGAGTTCGAGTTTGAGTTCGACGTTAGCAAACTTTCTCGAGAATGACTAACCCTGCCTTTAATACTAAAAATAACGATACTGTATCGTGTGCAGAATAGTGGTTGCTTACGACAACTGGTGTTTCACCTGTTGTACTACTGACAAATGTACCGACTGCAAGTCGTTTTGGATAAAGCCATCTGCTAAATGCTGTAATTGAAAATGTAAATGTCTCTATACAGTTACATTTACAATACAGCATAATAGCCTCCGTTGGCAAACAAGGTAGTGGTAGTGACACCTTATATACTGCAGGTGGCGCCTGCACACACTACACTGAGGTTGAAGCTTCAGCAACTGTGAGGTCATTGTCAGCAGAACACTCACAGAGAGTTGAGGGAACGCAGGCCCTGGAAGGAGTCAGACGCCAACTCTGATATCTGGTTGTTACTCAGATCTCTGGAGAGAGAGGGAGGGGGAGAGAGAGAGGGAGGGGGAGAGAGAGAGAGAGAGAGAGAGAGATATGAAGGAAAACATAGTAGGCACACTGTAGCTCAGGTATACAACGAAACACGCAGGGGCTTGGGTGGCCATGCCCGTTTTACAGCTAATGCCAGGTGCGTTCGGTGCACATGTGCGATGACACATCTGCCAAACTCACATTCTGCGCAGCTTCTTGTAAGGAGAAAAAGCCCCGGCCGGGATCACCTTGATGGAGTTCTGCTCCAGCCGTCTGGAAACACACACACACACCCACACACGCACGCAAAAGCACCATTGAGAAATAACAATAACATTACCATATTGCTGCACTATCTCCATGCTTGCACCCACCCCCCCCACGGGAGCTACGCCTGAGGAAAACGTTCCCAGATAAGGAGCTTTGATGGCTGAAGCCAACGTCTGTTGTGTTTTCTGTGATCTGCCCTCTCCGACGTGTGTGTGTTTGGCAAGCATGCCAGAGAGGCGGGCTTGCACACACACACACACACACACACACACACGCACTTCTGACTATCTGTGATGTCTTCCATAAACTTTGTCAGCCATGCGAAACAACCAAGCAAGAGAGTGAAAGAGAGAGAGAGAGAGAGAGAGAGAGAGAGAGAGAGAGAGAGAGGGAGAGAGCATTTCCCATGGTTGGTGCCGAAGAAGCAAATTATATTTTGAAATACCATGTATAATTGTATTGTATAGTATTCTAACAAATGTGTCCTATTTTGAAATATTCTATTCCATTCCATTCTACAGCTTTAAAAAAAACGTTTTTGTTTTGGTCAATTCTATTCTACAGTCCATCCATCCATCTTCATCCGCTTATCCAGAGTCGGGTCGCGGGGGCAGCAGCTCCAGCAGGGGATCCCAAACCTC
>JAODUH010001876.1:0-12453 GCA_027564835.1 Typhlichthys subterraneus | reverse complement strand
AGACCCAGGACTAGGTGGAGAGATTATATCTCCACACTGGCCTGGGAACGCCTCGGGATCCCCCAGTCAGAGCTTGCCAATGTGGCTCGGGAAAGGGAGGTTTGGGGTCCCCTGCTGAAGCTGCTGCCCCCGCGACCCGATTTCGGATAAGCGGATGACGATGGATGGATGGTTTGAATGTGTCCATTCCATTCCATTTCAATCTGCCTATACCCTCCCCACATATACCCCCCGCTTTTGTTACCTGACAGACCCTGTCTTTCCTTCCAGACCTAACAGATGGCAATGTTCAGGCCTGGAGCTGCCAGACAATTCCACCCTCTAATAGAACATCAGCAAACACTCTCCATGCAGCTAAATCATCACAGATACACACTCACATGCCCACAAAAGGTTATGATATTCTTAACCCACACACAATCTGACTGCAATGCTGATGAAATGTATGTCACTTTAATATTGAAATGGTTGTTGAGATGAAGGGGAACGCCTGCATGAATATATGTGTGCCGTCTGATATGAATGTGAAACCGCCTGGCCGGCTGGTGACGGGTAATGCTGTGGTTGTACAGTATGCTACACATACTGCTGCTAGATTAGAAGGACACAAAACCACATTACGTGGGCAAGTATCAACTGAAATAGAATATTATATTAAACTGTATTATTTAGTTCAAATGGCTATTACATTTATGTACTGCATATTTTATATGTCAGTCCTGCATTTGTCATTTGACTTTCCCTATTCATGCGACTAAATGGCATTTATTTTGAAATTTATTTCATTCTGGTTTTCCAATCAGCGTCGTGTTTATAGCTATATGGGTGTGGTTTAGGTGTGCCGACCATGGTGTCGACAGCGAAAACGACCAGATGGTTCATCCAATCAACTGCAAAGTATTTTTTTGAAAGTACCTGCCATTCACAAACAGTTTAAATGTAGATGGACTTGTGACAACAATTCCTCTGTCATGTCAGGTTTATTTATTTTGAGAAATTAATTAGAATCTTGTACCTGTCACCACGTTCCACTATAGATGTGCCAAATATGAGCTAATCATTTTGGAGAGACTAGTGGTCTTTTACGGTAAAGGTTAATTCTGGTCATTGTCTAGCAGGATGTAATTATTTGTGATCAATTGGACTCTGACCACTTGACAATTTTCTACAGTCTGGGAAAGTGGCTTGTCTATAAATGGTAGCGCAGGTGAATCCCAAACCAACTGAATAATTACAAAGGCTGTCCACATAAATGAACATGACATTTACACATCCACCTTGCAAATATGGAAGATTTTCTGATGAGACTTTAGTGTTACTCCAGTTAAACTGAGAAATACATCTGACCAGTCAAATCTAACCGTTGTGGACTGGTAAATATTTTGTCTAGTTATATATTTCACAATATAAATATACCACAGTGAAGCATCACAATTGTAAGATTTTTTGTGATTTATTGGATGTATTATATAAATTTGGCTAATATGGGTGTAGTCCAGTTCTTATATGGAATTCACGGTTTGAGATTTTATTTTAGTGATATAAAAAATGTGTTTATTTTTTTTATAATGGGACATTTTGTCTCATTAAAATACAAATAAAAAAGTATGACTCCTGATAGACTCGATTGTACCTCACTATCATCTTCAAGTGATCGACTGAAATGTGATTGCGGCACCTGATTAAAAACTTTTTGCATGTTAATTAATATTAGCAGACTTGCACAGTACTGTTACTCTTACTCTTGTACCCTAAACATATACCCATAATAAAGGCGAAAGAAATTGTTCACATACAGTACTTGCCTACCTTGCGTGTGCTTGGACGATTTAAAATATATCCAGTCGGGGGCAGATCAGGGCCAAATCATCCCTGGCTGAAACCGGAATATTTACCTTGACTACCTTCAAATTTCCACAACAACAACCACCAACATGTCAAAATGTGGAGCGACATGGAGACATCATATAGATGTTAGGTAATTACAAAATAGCTCTACTAACTTCTCTTTGAAACATTCCGCCATTGTTGTTCTTTGTTTAGCAACTGCTGTTGATCTGCCTATCCGATCCAGATTTACTGCCCCCACGTTCATGTGCTGTATAGCATCACGCGTAGGGTTAATTTCTGAGGACGCGCACAAACTACACTCCAAAGGAATGCAGGATATGCGCCCGATACGCATGGTAGCCATCTTGTAATTAAAACAAGTATATCACAAGCTTAACCCTAACCCTCACCAATGGAGTCCTTCTTCTGGCTTATCTCAAACTGGATTCCTTTATAGAGTTCCCTGGAGATGAGTCCATAGGCCACACTCATCACCACCCCTGGAATCACAAACAGCACCAGCAGCAGCAGAACACACCTGAGAAGACAAAGGAGACCAGCGGCATTTACATCATACATCATACACTGCATAACCCCATCCACACACTCACACAGCTATGGTGTTCCCACAAAATCATCAAAGGATGGGGCAAGAGAGCCGTTCAGAAACACTGCAGGTCCAAACTTGGAAATAAATCGGCTTCTTGCAGTGTTTCTCTTTGTAAGGTACAGAGGACTCTCTGACACTATGCAGTTCATCTGGAATATATAATACTCTCATCATAACTACGAGGCAAGTGACACTGTTTTATGGATGGTTCCCTTTGATGGGAGACTTTTATCTGCCAGTGCCTGTAAACCTGTTAAAGGTCGATAAAGTCAAGCTAATGGTAAGCTAACAGACTTTTTGTTAAATTCACCAAATATCTCTTCATATTTCGCTATCTTACCATTCTCCGTGTTAAATTCTGTGTTAATTCTGCGTGTTAAAAATAATCTGATACTTCTACACAAACCAGGCTCCATAAATAGGAACATAAACAACGTTTATGGAGGAATATTGTTTTGATATGAGCTCAAATTTATCAAGCGTTCTCGAGAATGTCTGACCCTGCCTGTCTCCTTTTTTTGTTTGGTTGGGTTAACCGTTAACCAAGCTGAGAGACAGTTGACAGATTACTGGAGCCTCCTGTCTTGTGGCATTGTCTCTAATGTACGTGTACATACACACACACACACACACACACGCACGTGCGCACGCGCACACACACGCACGTTTAAAAGTACACAAACATCATCAGTACATCAACACACTGTGCATGCACACACACACACGTATACACATGCACACGTATAGATGTACACACACACAAACACGTATAAAAGTACACACACGTCTACACAAAAACACGTATAAAAGTACACACACATCTACAGTACACAGTTACAGTAGCCCATCAACACACTATGCATGCACACGCACACGCATACACACACACACACACACACACACACACACGTATAAAGTACACACACATCTACAGTACACAGTTACAGTATCAGCATCAACAGCATCAACACACACACATGCCACTCACCAAGCCTGCTCTGCATTGGCACGGGGCCATTTGTGGCGGCACAGGTGCGCCGTGCTGTTGTCACGGCGCTGGAATGTCTCCAGGTGGCTGATAAGGGGATAGGGGGTCATGACGATGAAGGCCACCACCCAGGTGGCAGCGATCACCCGGTAGGCATGGGAACGAGTCTGCCACACCCTGGACTTCAGAGGGTTGCAGATGGCGCTGTAGCGCTCGATCGCTATGGCAACCAGGCTAAATGTGGAGATGCTGACAGATATGCCTGTGTCAGAAGAATAAAGCGCAGATTATTAGAACGAGGCAGTGAGGATTTCGCTCCTTATCGCGAGCGCCTCTGTAATTCCATAAACCAGGCCCAACAGAAAGCCGAACAAATGTGCCGATAATGCGGTCAGTGTGCGCGCCTGCCTGCGAATTAAATAAGCGCCGTAATAATGTAGGCTGAGGCCGTGCTATGATTGCCATGCGTGGAGGGGAAAGGTGATTTTATCAGGTTCCTGCATTGGAGGAAATCACATTGGCCTGGGCATACGATGTGATCCCACATCTCCCGACAGGGCAAGCCAGGGGAAATTACTCTCTGCTGCAATACAATACAAACACTTCTGAGTGGATGGACATACGAGAAAGAAAGAAAGAATGAAAGAAAGAAAGGGGAATAAAAGAGAGAGAAGGAGAAAGATAAAGAGACATAAAAAGGGTGTTCGTCTGTAAATGTCTGCACACAATGAGTAGCGGGAGCGATCCAGCAAGGCTGTAGTCCAGTGGACCTGCACTGCTGGGCAGCGCGGCCAGATGAAACATAACGCATGCAGCCAGGTGTCTCTCTGGAGCTCCCCATCTATTCACAATGCATCTTAAGCAGCCTCCATGCACTCTAGGGAAGTAGATCAGGCTGCATAAGACTGTCCAAACACATACGCGCACACACTGAGGTCATTTCCACATTGCAAGGAGAGCAAATGTACTTTCTCCTCTTTGTCCCTGAACTCGTTATAGTCTTTTTCATCCCTCTTACTCACTTGCATGTTCCATTAGTCATTTCTTCATCCCCATCTCTACATGCAGAGATTTATAGTTTATTTACGTCTTCCTTTCAAAGCACTATTTTTTTCAATAGAGAAATACAATTTCAATCTCCGAGTGCTTGAATGTAGCTGTCATAAGAGCAGGTTTACCTGGATAATCGTGCAGGAACATGCAGTATTGTTAAGGCTTTTTTTTTTCTGACAGTAAAAAGGTTAAGTAAAGAACCTTTTCCTTTTAACGGTACATTACGTGTATATAATAATACACTTACTATAAAAAGGGAAGTTTCTCATTATGATAGACTGAAACAGAGAGCGGGCAGTTTAGTCAGGCAAAGTAATATGCACGAACATTTATTGACCAACTCCAGACCAAAACAAGCACAATTCACAGTTTAAAAGAGGAAATGCTATTTCTCCTTCCCTCAAACTGCCTCCCACACCTTACCCATCAGATATGCCACTATCTTGCACATTGCGGCTCCGAATATGAAGTTCTTGAGGATGCTGGGGATGAGGTTGAATGGGATGCAGAAAACGGCCATCATCAGGTCGCTGACGGCCAACGACAGCAGGAAGGTGTTGGTAACGGTGCGCATGCGCTTGTTGACCGCCAGCACCAGGATGATCAGCAGGTTGCCGAAGACACTCAGCAGGAAGATGAGAGAGTAGAGGAGGATCCGTAGGGTAGGGTCCTTCTCTGTCGCAGGACGAGGGAGGGGGAGAGACACCGTACAGTTACTGCACATCTCCAAATCTGTATTGACAGGTGTGCAGATACGCTGTTAAAGTGTAACTGCACCCCAGCTCGGAGCCTGACTCCACCCATTGCACTGAACTTTGAAAAATGCTAAAAGGTAGTCAATGAGCTGAGTGAGGGAAGGGAGGCCCTGTTAACATTAATGTTAACGTTTGAATTTGATGATGCACGAGCGGATGAGTAGTGCTTTTGAACACCGGCCGTCCAGGGCTGACGTGTAGAGCCATTTTCAGACCGTAAAATCCAGATTTGAATAAAAACAGCAATTTAAAGACATTTAATGAAGCATACCATATTAGGTATGTTGCTACAGTATAGCCTACTATGTGCACGCGACACGTACAAATAGTTGGAATACACCGGGGAGTGACCAAGACAAAGAATACCCCACACCTTGCTCTTCTCCGCTTTTAAGGCAGGGTTAGTCATTCTAGAGAACGCTTGCTAACTTTGAGCTCAAATCTAAACAAACTCCCTCAGAAGCTCTGCCCCACACATTAAAACGCATTGTTGTTGTGAGCGGTGTTTGCCACTTTGTCTGTGTTCCTATTTACAGGCTGTGTAGAAATACCAGATTATTTTTTTAGCATTAGGCCTGCACAATAACAATTTTTGTTGGGTGATATATTGTCCCAGAAATAATTGTGATAAACAATAGTATTGTCAGAATCATCTAAACAATGTTGTTCTGCAATTGTCATGGGACATCAATTGTTTGTTATGCTTGGTTAAACTAATGTCATTGCTTGACTAAATGTTAATAGTAAACTAAGTGAAACAAATATTGAGGTTATGTCCATATATTGCATGATAAGTCAATATATAGTAATTATCATGTCAGGTATATTCAGCACACACAGATAATGGTAAGCTAGCAAAATTAGGAGATATTAGGTGAATTTGACAAAAAGTGTATTATCTTATAATTACTTCAGCTGACTGTACCTTTAATTAAATTCAGTATGCTACACCAACCTAATCGAAGCCAATTAGCTTTCCCTGCAGTGTGTGCTGGCTGTACAGGGAATATATGAATGAAGTCCCTGAACGCAGTTGCCAGCTTTGTACAATAGCTGCTCCTGCAACCATAAGGAGAGAATAGCCAATAATCAATCACATAGCTTACCAATGCAGGACCAGTTCTGGCTATAATAATGTAGCAGCTTGTGATTCTTGGGGCCTGGGAAGTTTAATGTTCTCATCTATTCCAGTGACTCAATGCATAGATTTATGCAGAAAACATAGGCATGTGGTGCACAGCTGTTGACTTCACGAAATGAATATAGCAATACACTATACACTAATATACTGAGTGAGTTTACAGAAATGTTTAATATTTAAAGGAACTATATAATCACACTGCACCAGCATCTCAGATCATGTGTTTTCATGGCCAGTCCAACCGTGCATGCATAATAGTGCATGTGTGCATCTGAATGGCCCATGAAGCATTATAGCTTTGGTCTGAGCTGCATGTTGGTACACTAGTTTGACATCTAGTGGCAAAAAGGCATATAGAGGCGCTTTAGTGGTGTTTTCATAATGTCATATTGTGGTAATTTCATAATTTCATAATGTGGTCTTGTGAAACTAGCATGGCCTGGTTCTAAAAGGCCATGCCCATCATCACAATGGATTATTGTGTGACAGGTCTGTCTCTAGACAAGTGGCAGAAAACGTAATACTATATAGCCACTTCAGAATACTACTATATAGCCACTTCGTCAAAAGCTGAATGATGGTGATAGTACTGATGAGCACTATTAAATATTCCTTGTCATGTGTATTTAGGAGTTTTTTCTAAACTAGGTTAGTTACCCTAAAGCATCATTGATAAAAAATTTATATATTTGGGTGACTTTGAAGTTTTTTCACTGCAATCTGTGACCATGCCCATTTAAAATATGATTGAAATACGTACACATGAGGATACTGCTACTACTACTACTACTACTTATAAAATATATGTGTTGAATATATGTCATACCAGTAAATGTATATGACATGTTAAAACACGCAAGGCAATAAATTAAACGTTACACATGACAAGACACTATGAGACACTATGCCCCTAGTGGGAAGTGGCACACATTACACATGAAAATCACATGTATTGGGGAGCAAGAGTGAGAGAACAAGAAGGCATTGATTGCAAACAGAATGTTCACAGTGCTGTAAGCAAAGATTCCTCCTCTTAACAAAATCAGAACAGTTGCTCAGCTCGTTATTATTAATTAACTACCAGCTGTGAGCAGCTCATGGGCAGATGCAGTGTAAGAAATACTATATTCCCTTCAAAAAGCACTAAACACACACACACACTAAATGTGTTTGTGGAATTATTAGAATTCCAGTGAAACACCTTTTGAATAAATTATGTGTGGGTGACATCATGAATATTGTAGCCTTCACCTATTTTATTTCTGACAGATGAGAATAGTATACAGCCGCAAAAAAAAAAAAAAAAAAACGAAACCACAGACATTTTTTTCAAGTTTTATAGTATAAATAAGTTTAAAAAAAATGTTGACTTCAATAAAATAATTATATAAATCAACATCTAAAAATTCATAATACATGTACATACAAAATATAAACATATGCAGTGTAAATAGCAAAAATCTGAGAAACTGTTGCAGTGGTCTCTGCGGCTGTATTAAATGCATGCCTCAATCTATCTCTCACATACCCACACACACACACACACACACACACACACACACTATCAAACACAATAAGCGTCTGCCCATCCTGATTGAGTCCAGTGTCGATGAGGAAGAGGCAGTAACTGCTCTATGTGCAAGATACACGTCAGAGCTACGGTAAACCACCATGGCAAATGTCACATCGGGTGTGCTACGCCAACATGCGTCCCATGAACAGTTGATCAAGTACCTGACAGACCACATTTGGTAAATAAAGCTTCCCTGCATGGGAGAATGAAATGCCTTCGCTATAAATACAAACCAAAACTCCTCCTCCGCATCACAGTTAAACACCTCAGTTCCGAGCTCACAGGGGGCGTGAGGGTTGGAAAGCAGAAGGTGTTTCAAAAACAAGCAAGGAGAGAGACATGCAGTATACAGTATTCGTATAGATTTCCAAGTGTCCTTTGAGTAAACCGTGCCTTGAAAGAAGAGGTGAGAGCCGTGTTAGGCCACAACACGATGCACAGTGCCAAACTCAACTCATACCAAGGAATAGGGCATAGAATCTTGGATTCCTCATTTATGAAACAATTGCAGCGCAAGCTTATTATGTTTATTAATTTAATAATGGCACATGGGCAGTACCCACCGGCGACAGAAAAAATCATGTGATGACTTCTAGTGTTAGTTTATGATGTTACTGAGCATCTGTATGAGAATATGAATGCAGCACAACGTCAATACTCTCTGTAAATCAGCAGAGACAAAAAAGCCATAAAGGAAAAACAGAGGATGGAGGAGTGTCAGGACAACCGCAGATAGGGTAGGTACTGTTTGTGTGACGAATTGTTAGGCAGGCTGGCTGACGATGGTGACAACAGCCCAGCAAGGCTCCCAACAACCTGCCTCATTTCTCTGTTTCTAGTGCATGGGCGGTCCAGATACCTTTGCAGAGTAAATAAAGGTGGGAAAAGGAAATCCAATAAACAAAGTGTCTAAAAATGTGAGGGGCCATGCAGGGACGAAGAAATAATAAATTATAACATAACATACAATAGAAACCAAGTCATCTAAATTTCACGACTGAGTCTTTGGTTTAACCAGAAGGCTATGTGTTGGGCTATAAGTTATAATGCTCATAATGCCTTCTGTTCTCCTAACAGTGTGATAGATATAAAACCACTGTCACTTTGTAATCACTGTATATACTGTAGGGTGGCACATATGTGACAATTAGTGCAACTGATATAACAGACATATTTGTAAAATATTTTGTCAAAATGTTTTGTCATTTTTGTAAAAAAAAAATAATGCATTTGTCAATTTATAATGCTGTAAGAGCACTGTGTTAACCATGCACTGCAATTCTTTGTCTATCCCTTGATAGAATAGATTTATTATGACACCACCCCACAACCATTTTTTCATCTTTGTTACTTCACTGATCTTTAATATGCTCTATGACATAGGCCTACTGTGCCACAATATCTTATTTTTAAAAATCCTAGTTTTGTTGAAAAATTCTAATGTTTTCTCACCATATGACTGTCTATAGCAGTTACATCATAAACAATCACTTATTTTATGTTGTTGGTATATAACAAATAAACCTATTAGCTAGGTCATAGTGCTAATTATGGTGGCACATATGTAAAACCTGTTTAAAATGTATTGTTACATTGAAGTAAAAAAAAATGCATACACCGAGTTTCCACATAAGCTTTAACCATTAGTTTTATTTCAAAATGAATTTAAAAAATAAAAGCTTCAATGCATAATTATTTATTTATTGTAGTTTTTCTTCAATTGTATGAAGATGCTTGATATAATAGTTATAAAATACTCACGTTTCTGCTCTGGGGACATATGTGTGATAGTATCTGCATAAGTGACGTTTGTGGGCTCCAAGCTGCCGTTAACGTCTCCATACAGTAGCGCGCCATTGTCGGAACCCACTGATGATTCGTTAAGCGAGTAGAAATCCATTTCGGCAGTAATGCTACCAAAAGATCAAAAGAAGTATTCTATAAATTAGGATACTGCTTCTATATCTGAGTTGAGCATAGGCTATGCTATAAAATAAAACAGCTTTGCATGCGCTAGAGTCCAGGTGAGGCGGCGCATGCCTTTAACAACTTAGAAAAGGTAAATATGATAAAGCTGTCCCTTGTTTAACTTTTCTAAATCGTTACAATGATCTTACTTCCAGAGATAAATCGAAAGACTTTGCTTCCGCACGCCAGTTTGATGAAGGGCTGTGTCTCATGCCTTTTGCCCGTTGGCGCATGGAGTGAGCGCAGATAAAATGACACGGTGATGTTGTGGATAACGCTTGCTGTGGAGGGGAGTGGGGGGGCTGGTCAAAGGTCCGCTTGCGGACACATTAGGTCTGATGTGATGGGCAGCTATACGGTAATAATTCCCATGTATAGCCTTCACAGCATTTACATCAGCTGGCGCGACTACATCCTCGCTGACTTTTTTGTGAGGATGCACAGGAATGCGCACCTTTCCGACAGATAATGTAAACAAATTCGCAGCCATGCGATTTATGTTGAAGTTATAAGTATTTTTTCACTTTCACATGCACCTGGTTCTGACTGGTGTGCATAGAGATTGAAGTCAGCTCACTCGGCTTTTTAGGCTGCAATCATTCGAACTGATGCTCAAGACATCTTATCGGCTTGTTCAGTCAGTGCTTTACTCCAATTAAAACATTGTAGCGTGTACATTCTTTCCACCTGTGTAACTACACAGGTGGAACATGTCCCTGCCTGTTCAGGCGTGTTATTGTTGTGTAGTGACCGTTTGCTTGGCCACCGACTGCACAAATATTATCCCTCAGGTAAAATAAAATGAAGAACATTTCTATAGGACAGGACTAGTGTTTTTCCGTGTCTAATTAGGCAGCTGGCTAAGGCAAACGATGACGGGCCAATTTCCCGAGCTAAACAGGCCGTGTAAGGATGCCAATCATGATAAAGGAAGAGACTAGTGCTCCCTTCAGAAAACTAATCACAACTGGGCAACGTAGCGCGACGCCATAATTACTGTTGCGTCATGGCTGTAGACAGGTTGGAGATAAAGATAACTCTGACCACGCACTGCGCTATGTCACTATATGTTGAATGTGACACGCACTGGATTTAAGACTATATGTTGTAGAGAAATGAAGAGAGAAGAAACAGAAAGATGAAACACATTAAAACAAGAGTATTGCTTCTAACAGAGACATTCAGGTGCCCGTGAATCACTGAAGTCCCCTTCGTTTCGTTCCGCCAAACTAATGGAAAGGTATAATGGATAGTGAAATGCATCAGTGAGGTCAAGCAGAAGAAGATCTCTGTCTCCTTCAACTGTTCAACCATGATGTGGATATGTGACCAGAGGGTATAGGGGGTGGGAGGCATATGGTGGGGTAGCAGCTAAACCTACAAAACCATCCATGTGGGTCATGTACCCATATGGGATTATGGAAACACACATTCAGCAATATGATGATCGTGAACGAAATACCAACTCTCCACGTTATAAGAGTTTTCTCAATTGGCAGCCGATGCAGCCATACTTCTGTATTGAATAGCATGTGAATTTGAAGAAGCAAACAAACACACACACTCACGCACACAAACCGTACACAAGATCTTATTGAGTTATTCAGTTTCTAAACTATAACCAAATTAGACCACACAGATTACACATATTGCACTACACATATTATGATTTGTCTTGATCATGTCAGCCACATGCGTGGATACCTCGAGCGCCGTCAGTCCTCTAGTCTACGCAGACACTTTAGCCCGAGACCTATTAATATAGAGTGACAGGTAATATCCTAGTAATAACAGATGGCGGTAGGGCTTGGCAAAGCACCTGTCAGAACCACAGATCACTCTTAACAGAAGCAGACAGTAATGTTGACCGTTGAATGTTGTTGTACACTATATTAGGTTAGTGCTATTGTCATCGAGGCTCCCTAACAAAAAAGGGCGGCCCATAACATACAATAATGCCTCTGGCTCCTAAATCCCCTGGGGTGTGGACATCGTTTTGATTCAGAGAATGAGTGAGAACCAGTTGTTTCTATCATCAGAGAACATCCTAACATGCATCCGTAGGTATATGAATTACATTTTTTTCCCATCTGCGTAACAATGCGGAAATATGGCCAATTCTATATCGAGTGATACAGGCATTTGGCACAGTTAGGATACTGTACTGTAATGTGCCACTCTCTGGCCTTCTCATGATAAGCATTAGATGCCCTGTGGCTTGTGACGTACTACACTACTGAATCTAATGAACTGGCTTTTATACTGTCTAGTTAGCACATCGTATTATGTTGTGTAATGTATAACCTCTAAAGTATACCCATTTTACCCATGCCACCACAAGAAAGGTTCCTCTCTTTATGGTCTCTTTGCTAGGTTTCTTCAGAGGATGCTATTAATTCCTCTGGGCAGTCGTCGACACTGCATGATTAGTGCTAGAATTGAACAGGGACGGTTTGTCCATTAGGGCGATTGGGCGACGCACTGCCAAAGGGAGAAAGAGAGAGGAGGGAATTTTCCAACTTTACCAGTGTACGC
>JAODUH010001875.1:0-12453 GCA_027564835.1 Typhlichthys subterraneus | reverse complement strand
TAGTCTCAGCCTCTTCATCAGCACTACGTCACATAAGAGACTGTCTCTAGTCTCAGCCTCTTCATCAGCACTACGTCTGACCGTCTGTCATCCCGTCAACATCTCAGTTAAAGTTGAATTGTAACTTTTATTCAAATTCAGTTCTTACCATTTCGTGAAACCGGGAAAGCTGCAAGCCTTTTAGATGGATTATTTGGATAAACAAAGATCATGGCCGGTCATCCAAACACAGCGTGTGTTTTAAGATAATACACATACCGGCATCTCTCTCTCATCTCTCTCTCTCTCTCTCATCTCTCTCTCTCTCTCATCTCTCATCTCTATCTCTCTCTCATCTCTCTCTCTCTCTCTCTCTCTCTCATCTCTCTCTCTCTCTCTCTCTCTCTCTCTGTATGCCCGCCTAGTGCCTCTAGTCGGTCAGTCTCTTACCAATACATTACCAAGCGTTGGTATTCCATCTATCACTGAGACACTCTAGGGAGTGGTATGGCTGTGGTGTGGTTTTGCTGAATCATCAGTCTGCTGTACTTGCATGCTATAGGTAGCTAGCCTCTTGACTCACACGTGACAACTGCTGCTTCTGTATGCATGCAGTCACCTCTACTAGGCAGCCTGCGTCTGTATTGTCATTGGGGTTTTGGACAACACACACATCTGGGTGTTGAGAAATGTGCAAAACACACCCAATCGAGGGTCTGCTGAATTATTCATGGACAGGCACAGACCCACCCACAGTGTCTGTCTACCACCACGGATGGCGCAAGGATGTAAAGAATAACAAGGAACAAGTAAGAATGGTGTATCACCAGGGCATCACTGCTCTCTAAGAATAGACTGCAAAGTTTCGTCATTCTTCCCTATATATCAGTTCCCCGCAGATAAACACGTATGTTATCTCCATAAACACAACAGGAGAACTGAACTGCGAAATGCGGCAACATCAACCATTATGATTATAAATCAAACACTCCCAATACAGTCACACACACACACGCACAGGCACAGATAGGCTACACGCACGCACCTTACATTTTCAATGCATTCTGTCTTGGCCCCACCCTATACTGTGTAAGGTCGTGTGTTCTGGGATCTGAGGCTCCATTTAAAACTGGCACAGTTCCACTGTGCACATCTACAGAGCAAGTTAATAGCTGGCCTGGCCTGTGGTGACGTACTGCCAAGCTGTGAAGAATGCCTCTTCATTTGCTGTGACCGTGCAGAGCCACTGGCCTGCAGTATGTCGTACGTAGTCTGGTTTAGTGTATTGGCCACCAATAAACAAAGGCTTAGATGCTCCTTATCATCTACCTTGATCACAGATACACAACGCACGCCAAGCTCAGACAGCAGGAATCTAATAATAACTCCTCTCGACCAAAACGAACGCACCCTGGACAAAAATAAGAGTGACATTGCATAAGGTTGTTGAAACAATGTCATGGCGAATGCGAGCCGTAATCATGCTAAAGTGGGGCACATTTTATTTTGGCTATGCAGGCAGTGTATGTCTTCCATTTCATAATGTAACAGTGTTTGAAGTGCATCTAAATTACTGTTAGCATTTGCCTTTAAGATGCACAAGCTCTCCGCTTCTGTCTTTTGCATATAACTGTCCAAATTACCCTATAATTTACAGTAGCTATAACTAATATTCTCAATATCTTTTGTCTGAAGCTACAGTGTGTGTTATGGAGCAGGTCTTAAGGATCCTCACTGGTCTGACCATTCTAACCACTGCTATCCTAGCTAATTATTAACTGTGCTTCATTACATGCTTCAAGGTAGAGCTGAAAATATATGTGCAGTGTATTAATGGTAAATGAACTGTATTTATATAGTGCTTTTCCATCCTTCCGGCCACTCAAAGAGCTGTACAGCTTTGCCTCACCATGGAGCAGTTAGGGTTAGCTGTCTCACTCAAGGACACCTTGACACTTGGTGAGGAGTTTGCAAGATTCAAACCAGCGACTTCTGGATCACCTGCAGCCCATCAAGCCACTAAGGCATGCCTCTTAACTGTACCTACAGTGCTCCTTAACTGTAACGTGTAGGCCTACAATCGTTCCAACATAGAATACATATAGATACCATGGATACCAGATATGGAGCTAGCTAGAGCTAAGGATGCATTGTGAAATTGGAGTAGTCAACTCTAGCACCATCTATGGACCATACTACATTTCTTTATGAGTGAGACCAGTGTTTACAAACTCATTAAATATGCCTACATACAGAACAAAAATGCTGTGCTTTCTGTAATTATCAATGTAAACAGTGTGTAGGATATTTTGTACCAAAATGTATATAACTGAGTCATTTTCTGCATCAATTGCGCCAATTCCTTTCATCCAAGGTTGTTGGCACTGCCAAACATCAAGATATACACACCTAAAGCATGTAGGTGCATATCACCTGCATGGTAGCTGCTAAATGCATGCCTAAAAATGACCTTTAATAATATTAGCCTCACCTCACTTATGTTATCACTGAAATAAGCATAGCATTTCGGAACTTACTGTTATTAACACCATAATTAACATTCAAAACTGCAAATAAATCACGTTTCAGCATTCTCCTTGCCTGGATGAGAAAACTAATGAGTCATGGTGGCACTGTGCACATTCCAGGCTACTTGACAGACATTATCTTAAAGTCGGTCCTGCCAGTTTTTAATAAATAATAAATAGCGTATGGCACGTAGCGTGTTGCACGTGAACAAATCTTTTCACACAAATCCACCTTTTTGCCAAATCAGTTAACGACCTATAACAAAATACCTCTGATTTGCGTTTTTTTTTTGTGCGCAGTCAACTGCAGGACAAGCTGCAAAAACACGGCTGCGTAGGTTTTGCACAGGTAATGAACACGCCGTATGCCAAAAGTGCTGCAGTGGGCTGGTCCCATACACGGAAAGAAGGTTAAGCCACTCAGCCCATCTTCCATATAGCCTGCTATGCACGACGCGTTTTTGGACAAATTGTAGCTGCGAGGAGGACATTATCATGTTCAATACAGCACAAATATATTATCAACTGTATTCGATCCGCGCATAGATGGAATAGTTGAACGACACAGAAAACTTACGTAGTGGCCCTAGAAAGCACCGCAATGCAGACAGTCTTGTGCGAGCAATGCTGCACATATCCTATGGGATGCATTGCGCCTCTCCAGTTATCATAGGATGTATTAAAATGCATAACACATTCTCCATTGCCTACTAATTGTTTACTAACACAGACCCAATACATGTGTTCTGATAATATGTATGATTTTAATTATAACGTGCTGTCCTTGGATATCCCAGCACCTACAGAACCTGCCCTCAAGGGGATCTGTTTATCCCTATTGAATAGTTTTTAATAAAATATCATATAAGCAATCTCCAAAGTAGACATGTATATTCACCTGCTTCAAATACTCTAGCGATTGCACAGAAATATATGCATAATTGTTGTTTCATTGGACTTACGTGATGAGCAATGTTGAAAACCAAAAAATAAAAGGCTTATGGCCAGTATTTTGCCAATCATCCTTCACTAGGAGCCGTTTCACAAATCAGGCTATGTTAATTAGATGACAGGTTGTTCTTTCTTCAACAGGCACGACAGCATCCTTTCACCCCCCTTTCCCCAACTTTAACTCGCACCGTTCCAACTACTCTTCCCGGGATCTCGGGCTGCTTCTGCCGGGGCGGGGACGCGCATCAGATACCGGTGCTGATGTTGCGCTTCGCCGAGAACGCGCACCTCTAAGTATTATTTACAATGAGGTTGTATTGTATGTAAAAAAGTGTTATTTCCGAATCTAGTTATTTAACATTTAGTTGACGCGTGAAAGGCTTGTCTAGGCCAGATCGTGAAGTTTGAATTAGTCCAGCGGAACTATGTAGGCCTACTGTTTGGTGCAGAGGGTGGAGTAGAAAACAATTTGGAAAAAAGAAATCCAGTGATCGCTATTTTGTCCAAAATCGAAGAATGTATTAAATATATTCCTCTTGAGAAATTCTCTTCGTGTTTCATCCACGGCTAAAAGTTACATTATCCGTATACCAGACCACTAAACATGCAGATAGATGCAAAGCTATTATCCTCCTGCAGCTCTAAACAGAATGGCAGTGTCTCATTTCCTTGGGACAAATGTCACGCCCGCCAACTGGCAAGGGCACACCGCGCTTTATCTAAGAGGATGGTCAAAAAGGTTATCCCCGAGCTCACATCCACACAAATCGCAAATAGGATAAAACGTCCAGGGCAATAAAATCTCCAATAAAATCTCCAGAGCCTCGTGGGTCATTCAGCTGGCATCCTATGACCTTGACCATCAATATCCCTGTGTATGTTTTCAGTGGTCATTCAATTGCTATATACTGTTCTTAAGAGTGCCCAGAGTTGAACAGGTTAGCCTACAGGATGACACTGCCATCTGTGCATTACTGGCACCCAGCCCCCGACCACCCTATCATGCAAACAGAAACGCGCACAGAATGCACAGAAAAGATAAAACATTCGTTTCACGGGGGCAGTGAAGGATTTGTGGGAGCAGACAACACTGGCCATAAAAATAAAAAAGGCTTTGGGATTATAAAGTGGGTTTATGGGACATGCAATGTGGGGGTGAAGTGGTGAGATTGAATGCCCTGGCTGCCAATGTGGGACTTACAATGTTTTAAATCAAATCATATTGTCAGTGTAAGCTTGTAGTTGGGATCCCAACCCCTTAATATAACGCTATATCTGCAGCCTATAGCATTAGTAACATAAACACACAATGGAGAATGAATGAGATTGAAACAATTATAATTGGCAATTGGTTGAGAAATGGGACATATGCTACAAAAAGGCAATGGTAACAGGCCATTTGTTTTCCAATAAGTGCAAGGTATATATAGCGGTGGCTGTGTGATTGTATGATGTTTGCTTAGTGAGTGTGCCTATATTCAAAGCAGAATGCTTTTTTCACCTGTAGCTAGGCCTGTGTAAGATATTTTACACAGTTGTCATGACTCCTATATTTAAAAAAAGGTGAAGTGTGAGGCTGTTATTATGTCTGATGCTGCTTAAATAATAAGAAAAAATGAATTAGGCTACATATAGGCCTATAAAATGACAATAAAAAAATACTAACAGAATTAAGTGTTTGATCATTAGCAAGAAAAAAACTTTTGTGTGACTAAAAGCTATAACCTATAAACCCAGGCGTATACCTGTATAGCTTCTTTAACCTAAGACTAGCAAAGTAACTAATGTGTTAACCTGCCCTTGAGGACACCATTTTGGATGTATAGATGATAGAATTTGAAACTGTAGAACGCTGTACAATCCACTAGGAGGCAGTAAGAACTTAGATTTGTATAGTACCGGTATTCCACCTCATAGGATTTGTTAGTTTCGAGTAAATTGACTATTTTGCACCTCTAAAATTACTTCTAAAAAATCGATTCGTGGCAAAACAAAAACCAACGTAACAGTCAATACATCAATACATTTAATAAATACTTTAATTAAACATGTTAATTATTATTATAAGATTGGCCAAAAAGTCCCAAAACTGCTAAATTTGTTGAACTTTATTTCAAGGATATTGTGATTACATAGATGTTTCAATGCTTAAATTATAATAAATATGCTGTGAAGGTAAGCTGTGAATAGCAGCCTAAGTAACTGTAAATAGCCTGGATATAAGAAACACATTTTCTTATTCTAAATAAGTAGTAAAAGAAAACTAAGAAACTTCCATATTCCATCCAACCTTCTTTAGATTAACCACAATACCTACATGTTTTATGGATAACCCTATGCTTTTGATACAGTTAATGCCGGACCACATTTACTTAAATACTACTAATGTGGTATCTATATACACATAATATCCAGCTACTGTAGAGTATCTAGTTGTTATATATAGTTATATTTAGACAATTACTTTTTCCGCCCCTGGCGACATGCGCACGCGCGCACACACACACACGCACACACGCACACACACACAACATAATATTAATAAATGACACAAAGCACAGTCACAGAGGTCACGCACTGTGCAGGTAACACACTGTCCAGGTGGAGGACTTCTCTAGTCACATTAGTCTACCCCCATTAACATGGAGGCACTTTCCATACGGGTGTGTGTACACACCATACAGTATGACACATGCAAAGGGCACACACACAGATGAATACATCGTCACACACACACAAACATACTTATCCAGATACACAGATTCTCACACAGACTAACCCACAATTAACCGGCCCACGAACACACACCACAACACAAAACAGGGTCCTGACACATGCCCTGATATTCCCGAGAGATCGCTTCATGGCTGAGTGCGATAGCAGTAAGATAAATGAAGGTATCTGCAGAGGAGATCTTCTGTACTGAATTCTATTTGCATGTACTTTCAGCTCTTATCAACTGTACTGGCATCTCCGTATATATACTCCGCACACAGCACTCAACACTGTTGCATTGTCATTGGATGGCATTTAAATAGTGTAATCATGATTTAGAACCCACCCAAGGCTTCGTTCACGCATGTTGGTGGACTAACGGCTGTAAAGTGAGCTGTAAACAGCCTTCTCTCAGGTGTACCCATAACAGTAGTCCTCCTGCTGGCATAAAATGAAAGCCAGCAAGAGACTACATACACTGCAGCTCTCTTCTTGACCCAAGAGGTTCTTCTTATACAGCTGCTTACACCAAAGCTGAGGCCACTGGGCCTCTGCACCTCAGTGGACAGACCTACAGAATAATAATATAGGAAACAGACGCCTGTGGTGATAGAGGCGTTCTCAGCTGTGTTCTGGCAAGCAAAATGGTTTTAACAGCTCAACGTTCAGCGCATGTGGCATTTGTATGTTATATTATCAGGAAAACATGAGCTCCAGAGATTTTGGCCAGTGGCTACAGTCGAATAGCCTAAGCCAAGTTCTCATCAGATTCTATTTTACCGAGTTAGACATTATAACTGCATACACACACGTATATAGTTACATGTTAATTTATTCGTAGCAAGAGGCCTAAGGTATATGCACACCGACAGCTCCACAATGGCACCTGCATTATGTTTAAATACCAATCAACAGCTGTGGCCATCTGGAGCTGCATGTCGCTCCAATGTGTTTGTTCACTGTGTTTGCTGCACACACACACACACCATGGACGCACATATATATCGAAAGACACATACACATCCCTGTAGAGCTAGAGCCGCACAGACACATACCGTGAGGTTATGTTACCCCCCACAAAAGCAGACAAGCCGCAGTTATTTATTCTGTCTTCCAACTATGTTTACCCAGCGTCATTGCTCCTTTGTTGCTCTGTCTCGGCTCTTGTTTTATGCTAACTGCTGAGTGTAGCGAATGGCGGCAGCAGTTGGGACAATGTGTTGCCTCTATAAAGGTGTACACCAAGCTGGCAGATTGTATTCATACTTAGTGATATTTACGTATTTGCATACAAATGACACAAATGTGAGATGGGCTATTGCTGTGGCTCAGTAAGATTATTGTCAACTCCACCGTTTGTTCGACACAACAGGTTGCATGCAGGGTAAATTCATGTATACTGTAGCCCACACCATACAATTCTTTCTGCACATGCTATTCCCCTTAGGTTTGTTTCTCAGAGGTCAGTAGTTTTTGTATGATTTATGATTTGTGTGGTTTCAGGATCTCTATAGAGAAGACAGTATAGCATGTCAGTAGAGCTTTGCAGTGTGTTACTGTGTTATATAAATGTTTCTATAGGTATAGGATGATTGTCCCCTTTCTGTGGTATAAACATGCATCTGTGTGTGTGTGTGTGTGTGTGTGTGTGCGCGTGTGCGTGTGTGTGTGCGTGTGTGCGTGTGCGTGTGTGTGTGTGTGTTTGGAGAAGGGGGAAGGTGACAGAAATAAAATACAGCCTCACTTATTGCAGAGTTCAGTTCACCCTGTGCATCCACAAATGTAACTTTTAGAGGTCATGGCGCCTAGCAACCGCCTGGATTGTGCCATTGAAAAAAACAAACACGCACATCAGTCACATAGCATTTTTTATAATTTATAGCAACATGTATTTTTTTCTTAATATTATTATTACTATTAACATATTATGTGCTCGTAGTCTTGTTTATCTTAAAAACATTTCTATTTTGTAGCAAAAATCTGTGAGCCAACGACCACATTTTTCCTTCTGCTTGATCCCATTTTAAATTATTAATAATTTCCTATCATGAATTAACTTTTAATGAGACGTTAGAGTTATTGTAAGTTCTAAAAAGGCTGATCTACACATACTTCAATTTATATGGCCTTTGAACTTTACATTCCAATGATTGGATTTTGATTATTCAGTCCCGCTGTTTTGAAAATTCCCATCTAATTAGTGTCTCTGTTTCAAAGCGCATTCAATTATATTATTTGAGACAATATAATGGTTGACAAAATGTAATTAAAAAAAAAATGTATTCATTTAAATACCGATTTTACTGAACCAAAACTTCTGAATTCCATTGACATTGTTTTATATTGTTTATTCATTCATAGTCAATAACAATATGTATTGAAAGCACTCACAAGATGTTTTTCCAATGACCCCCATCTCAGCCTAGATTGCATCTACTGACGCTGCAGCTTCTCAAGCTATCACATGGACTATGAATAGTTGGCTGATATTGTGAACGCTGTGTCAGTACACGTGATACTATCCTGGGGACACAAATACAGGTTTAGGTTTTACAACTGTTTATACCACAAGGATTTTAAGTTAACTTGGGTGTAAAGATCAAACAAAACAAATAATGTTTCCAATTATTTGATAGCATATTAGCCCTATTATGTTTTCTTCATCATATTGAAAGATGAGAGACAAGTTTCCGCAGATTTGAACTGTGTGAGTTTCTCATGCTTATAGTAATGAGTGGTAAAGTCAAGTCCAAGTTGAAGTACACAACAATGTCTCAACACACTTAACATAAAAGAGAAACATTGGAAATAATTTTAGCAACTCATACATGGAGAATACAACATTGTCATTAAATAATAAATGATATGGTGGAAGTTTCTAATCAGTAGGAAATAAGCAGGAGGTGTTTTTCCCTGCAGGAATGCATAAGTAAATTCATCTTTTATAGAAGGGAATGTGGTGTTCCCTGTCAAGTTTATGAAATCACACCAAAAGGAAATGGAGTTTTCTTTGTTCCTCTATGTCATAGGTAGAGGAGCGTCATAGAGTTTATGACAATCTACTCCAAGTATCGACACACAGCTTTAGACACCTTCACAATTAGCTGAGGGGTTCCACCTGAAAGCCTTGATATACTGTAGGTCAACCATGTCCAGAGTTCAGCAGTACCTTAATGTAGGCCAAAACACAAATGAGCAAAATACTGTATGCATGCACACACAAAATCACACATTTGTATGCATGCAAAAGCACACACATAAGCACATACAGTAATCCTGCACAGGTTCAGTTTTTGGCTATAAGTCATGAACTTTGTATTGAGCTTACTTTTACACAGTCAGCAACCTTAAAATAGCTGAAGGCTCCTGGCTGGCAGCCCAGGCTCTCCTAACTGTCAATAACTTATCTTCTCCCTCTCTCAACGCTCGGCCTGTAAGATACATGGACTGTTAACCACCGGGGCCTGCAAGCATCTAGAATATATTCAGCTTGACTTTTTCCACTGTCTAAATTCTATGAGGACGTTTAAAATTGAAAAATAACTTTGTTTTATTTTTGCAAAACTAATGTATTATGTCATTTTGTATGATGTTCGTGGGGAAGTGATGATGCAATCTTCTGATAATCTAAAGGCATTTTGTTGGCTGCCTTAAAGAGACTTTTATAGTCAAAACAGACTAATTTTACTGAACAAAAGTAAGTGCATTCCAGTAGGCTTTATCTGTACTCTATTTCCTCTGTGCACATACCAGGGAATATGAGGGCATCTGGCTCTTCTCTCTCTCTGTTTGCTTGTTCATGACATTATTTCATTATTTTGTCTCCTATACCTTACAGTTTTAATCCACCTTCCTATCTACATGTCTTTGAAGACCACTACGCTCACATAGCTTCAGAGGACTCAGAAAGTGTGGCTTAAAAACGTCCTATTTCCTAAATCCTATTTTCATTGTTGAAGAACAGGAGAGTATCAAACTATGAACATGGTAGGCAATTGTTCAAGTGTTAAACCTCAATTATGTAACTTGGGAGAAAGGTTAGGAGGGTATGGTCTAGTTGCTTCATCTTTTTCCCAGAGTATTAAAGGAATAGTCAGTCATTCTGGGGCAAGCTTTTCGATATTTGACAAAGAAAAAAACACCTCTCCCTTCAATGCCATAGGGTGCCCTGCAGAAGCTCTGCCCCACACATTGGCAATGCATTGCCAAGGCAACGATACTGTTGTGTAGTACACTCTGTACCACTTTGTTTGATTTCCCATTTACAAACCCAGGGCTCTGTAGAAACAACAGATTGTTTTTTTAAGCACATAAACAGAACGAGCAGCTATAGCAGAACATGAGAAATCCGCTGAATATGTTGCATTTAACTTAATACTGCATTAAACTATTCCAGGAGTTAACATGTTTTTCCAATTTATAATATAGGAGTGTGGCACTGTACAAGTTTTGCACTCATGAATTGGTGCACCATTGACAGATAATGTATCTATTGTGATGCCTTGACCTGACAAGCTCTCCACGAAACAATATCTCACCACATTATGTAATGGACGCATTTACATTGTAAAGCTCCTCTGGTAGAACTGTACCATTAATCTGTCTGTAACGTCAACAAGAATAACACGCTGGTTTGTTCAGTATTACTAGATTGTATTGTAGTAGTGACCAGCACCTTCTGAGTGTCGGCCGTCTAAGTAGAGCCACAGTGCATTGTGGGTAGAATGTCCAGTAGGGAAACGCTTATGATTCAACCGTGTTATGTTGAGGATTAATTCTGCAAAAGTAGGTCTGGGTTATTTAGATGAGCTAAATTGACCATTGCAAAACACCATAAAATTGTGTTTTGCAATTCACATTCCGTAATTGTGTTTTAATGTGACATTAAAAAATGATTACGGAATGTGAAGTACCTAACTGTTTTCATTTCTATGTGTGAATCATAATAAGGAGGTATTTCCCTTTGTAAGTTGGCACAACATTTGAAGTGTTTAGGATAAACCCTTGTTACAGTATAAATGCCAGGCAGAGTCATCACTGTCAGCAGTCAGAGCTGAGATTGCTTTTGCCAACCTTCTGCCCTGCATTCCCTATAGGAACAGATGTGCCACAGCCAGTGTTGGAAACACCACCCTATCTGCGGTGTCCCTTAGAGATAAACACCTCCCACAAGGCACGCTACAGTGGGCTCAGAGGACAGAATCTGTTCAGCGTGGCATTAACTAACCCTGTTTCATGGCTTGGTTTGAAGCCATCTCAAAGCCTGATAATGTATACAGTTTACACTTGGCACAGTATTTTGTGACATGCTGTGTAAAGTTAAAGGTACACTCCTTGTGTATGTCTTCCACACTACTGTTTTTTAAATGAATAAATTGTTAAATTGCCAATATTATGTCTTGTTTCTTCAGACTTCAATTATCCAATCCACCCAGCAACACAAAACAAGAGTCAACAGTTCTCAAAGAAAAGCTGTTTGGCATTATCAGAGAAGATTTGGCAAATTTTTCATGGGCTTATCCTACAAATCCATGTTCCTTACAGAAATGTGGCACTATTTAAAAGGTAAATAATCTGCCTTTACAATGGTATAAAACATATTGCCAAGTAACATTGTTACAACAAAGAAATAATCTAGCAAACACAAATGTCTTTACTTTGTGTGTTATGTTTGTATGTGTCACAGTGTGAATGTGAGTCAAAGTAGTGCCAGCCAATCAGACCTGTGCATTTAGCTTTGTCCCAAAGCCCCGGCCCAAGAGGCATGGTGGGTGGGGCAGGCTGTACGAGGGTTAAGTTCAATGCTGGACACAGCATAGTCCCATCTGGGACTTCAGAGGCCTAAGGGTCACTGGGATATGAGGCTCTATACTAAATCTTTAGTTTTTGGATGACAGCTGACCTCTGACACTGACCCGTTTCTTCGAAGAGCCCATCAAACTGAAATCCGATTTCTTGGAAAACAGCTTCTCCTTGAATTGTTTCCACAACCATGCAAACAGAATGTAACTATCAATGTCAGTGTCATATATTTGTACTTATAACTCTTTTAACTGTAATTATATCAATGGATTTGATAGATGTATCACCCAAGGAAAAGTACTGGCCCATCAGCAGAATATGATATAAGCATTTTCTCATTTTTTCTGTTGACAGTCAGGTTTGTACTGTAATGTTTGCTGTAAGATGATCATACTGGGATAAGAGAGAGAGAGAGAGAGAGAGAGAGAGAGAGAGAGAGAGAGAGAGAGAGAGAGAGAGAGAGAGAGATAGAGAGAGA
>JAODUH010001874.1:0-12454 GCA_027564835.1 Typhlichthys subterraneus | reverse complement strand
TTTTTTGTGGGTTTTTTTTATAATCTCCCCCCCCCCCCCCCACTTGTCTCTCCTCTCTCTCCCTCTCTCTCTCACTCTCTCTCTCTCTCTCTCTCTCCCTCACTCTCTCTCACTCTCTCTCACTCTCTCTCTCTCTCACACACACACACTATATAAACATAAACTAGCTTGTGCAAACTGTAGCATGTGAAGTTAGGCATATACTGCACACACACAGTAAGTAACACACACTTACTTAGTGACTGGCTACAAAAGTAAATGAAAACTCAGATGGCAGTTCCTTATTCTTCATAGCTCGTGTGGTATAGTATATGTATATATGTATATTAATAACGCATGCAGACAGGGCCTGGGTCATCCCAGGGGTGCGTTCAAATTCTGAAACCGCATTTTCTTCTATGTTTTGTGTAAGCATTCCAGACGGTCAGAATATAAACTGTAACCCCTTATTGCTCCATCGTCCACGTATGTAAAGCCCGCTGCACACGGCATATTGCGTATTCAGGACCGTTTCTCCACCATGCTTAAGTTTGCACACTGCACCATCCACCCCGCCTACAAGCTTTGTGTGTTATTAGCATGCACAATGTGGTAATTTACTGTAATTCATCAATATCTGAAGTTAAGATAAGATTTACATTTGTATATGGACCCTTGTATGGGGTATTTATATAAGAGAGTGGCTCTATAATAAATCAATACACCATCCACAGCAACATGCACATTTATTAAGTTTGACATTGCTTTACTTCTGCACGTTGAATCCCTTTGATAATTTATGATGTGAGATGTAGAATGTTCAACATCTATCTCACTTCTTCTTAGCTGCAAAGGGCCGATACTTTTATTTCTTTCTTTGTGGTAATTTTATGGTAATTGTGAAAGTATTAAAAAAAGAAAAGCTAACATAACTACTGTACCACACAGGCCTACATTAGAGAGAGATAAATAATTGTATAACAAGATATCAAACCCATCTCAACCACAGGACGTCATAGTCAAAGGTAATATTCAGTCCCTGTACGTGTAGCTCAAGAATGGTTACCATTCCACACGTCCATTTGTCACGTTATGAAGGCCCTACACAAATAATGGGGCGCTGACATCTAAACGTGCGGCTAACTAGGATTTATGATGGCGTGCACTTTTATGAGTCTTTGGGATCACCTCGGCTAGCGCACTCTAAGAAGTGATTATTTTGGGATGAAATGTGAAGATGTTGAGCAGAATCAAACATTATCATCTGCTTTCTTTCAAATACCCCCCCTCTTTCACCGGTGACGCACATGCAAGGGTCACACATTGTACTGCTGTATGGGTGTGTGTTTTTGGAGGGATTATAAAATATAAAAATGATTTACAGAATACAATCTTAATTTTGTATATAACATTTCTTCATATCATTACAAAACAGTAATCAGTACAAGTCTCTGTCAAAAAAACGTTGCATTCGGTGTCATAACCCGACCTGTATGTTATTGATTTTATGTGGACCCCAAGAGGAATAGTAAATACTTAGCTACTAATGAGGATCTGAGAAAACTAACAAATACATTTAACGTCATCTGACTATACTGGCACAGCATACATCGTTTCTTTATTAATACAGAGCTCTGCCGTTCTGTATACTGCACATAATGGCACCATGAATTCATAATACAATAGTCAGGGACACTATATAGAGCAGTGGTTCTGAAACAAGCATCTGGTCAGACCGTCAGACCACGCTTAGCGCTGGGGTGAAGGTTCAGTTCTGGGGAACGATGTGACAGATTTGACTTGCGACTCACATATGTGCACGTGGGAAACACACATACGTGCACGTGAACATGAGACACACACACACACACACACACTGTCACAGGCAACATGTCGCTACAAACAGAGATGAATGCAAGCACAAAGTGGATTGATACACACCCATATGAGAGAGACAGTGTTCTTCTATCTTTAACACTTGACTCTTCTGACCTTCCTCTTGAAAGAGGAAGGCTTTAAAATCCAATCAATACCGTTTTATAAGATTTGTCATAATGACAATGGTACTTCACACTTCTCAAGATAGGATCAACCAGACTAGTCAATGCTGGAACAAACAAACGTGTAGAAAAAGATCTATGAAACAAACAGCTGTTTTTTCCATTTAGTTCGACCCATAACTTCAACGCTTGCCCCCTCTAGTGGTCACAGTGAAGAGACAACCCGGCCAAATTGTGACCAAAATCTTCTTCAGATGAGTCAGGGGTGGTCCAACCAAGAAGTGATTCATGTTTTTCTGCAGCATATATAAGGAAATGACTGGAAATAAGGAAATGGTGCTCAGTAAGTTGCTTTGGATGAAAGCAAAATTGTAATTATTCAAATTTGAAGTACATTTTTTGTTGATACTTTTAAAACATACAGTATTCATACATACATATTCAGTATTCTCTCTCTCCAATTGCTACTATAAGGCAAAAATAGCTATATTATAAAACATGTTAGATTCTCCATTCTCCAGTCAGTGTCATCTGACGAGTGACTCTGCCAACAACCAGGAGTCGGTCCCCGGCCGCTGCACAGTGGCTGCCCAGCAGCTTCCCACTGGCTGCACAGCAGCTGCCCACTGGCTTCCCACCGCTCCCTTGAGGGATGGCTTAAATGCAGAGGATGAATTTCGCTACATGTATGTGTATGGGAAAATAAAAAGCACCTTTACCTTGACCACTTGATCTGTTTAGGGACAGCAGCAGCTAACCTAGCAATACAGTAACTAGGCTAACCTGACGCTACACTAGCGCTAGGCTACAGTAACTAGGCTAACCTGGCGCTACACTAGCGCTAGGCTACAGTAACTAGGCTAACCTGGCGTTACAGTAGCTAGGCTAACCTAGCGCTATAATAGCTATGCTAGCCTAGCACTAGGCTACAGTAGCTAGGCTAAGCTAGCGCTATAGTAGCTAGGCTAACATAGCTAACTGTGGAGATGGATGGGGAAGTCAATCATGCTGAAACTGCAGCCCTTGTCGACTGTGTTTGGGGTGGGGGGGGCTATATTAGGAGCCTGGACAGTGATACTATCTCCCTTTGCTAGCATGACCTCACTTGAACCTTTTTTCCTCTGAGCACATTCCCCTGCCATTAGCTCCCCCACTAAAGCACCCCCCCGCTGTTTGAACCCCCCATACACCTCTTGATAATCGCCCTCTCCTCCCATTTCTCTCCTCCCCTGTCTATCTACCTCTCCCTCCCTCTCGCTCATACCCCCCCCCCCCTCTCTCCACCTCTCCCCCTCGATCTCGATCTCTCCCCCTCTCTTTAGCTTGCTCGCTCGGCCGGTCCATCTTTAGCTGTGTCTGAAAGTGATGTTATGGCCTGCAGCGCTATCTGACGCCTCTCACACACTCTCTCTCACACACTCACTCTCTCACACACACACTCTCTCTCACACACTCACTCTCTCACACACACACACTCTCTCTCACACACTCTCTCTCACACACACACACTCTCTCACACACTCACTCTCTCACACACACACACTCTCTCTCACACACTCTCTCTCACTCACTCACACACGCACACACACTCTCTCTCACTCACTCTCTCTCACTCACACACTCTCTCTCACACACTCACTCTCTCACACACACACACTCTCTCTCACACACTCTCTCTCACTCACACACGCACACACACACACACAGATACACTCTCTTACACACTCTCTCACACACACACACACACACGTACACACACACTTATACACTAACTCACTCACACACTCTCTCACACACACACACACACGTACACACACACATACACTAACTCACTCACACACACACACACACGTACACACACACATACACTAACTCACTCACACACTCACTCAGGTATTTGTATACAGTGCTTAGCAATTACGTGCCGTGACAATAGAGACCAGGATGGACATATGTAATGCCCATTAACAGCCACTAGGTCGAAGTAAACTCCAAGTGGAGATCCTCAGTCAAGCAACAATTACATTGAACCATCACCTGGTATATTATCATGGTATATTATCATGGTATATTATCATGGTATAGTTTCATGGTATATATTATCATGGTATATATTATCATGGTATATTATCATGGTATATTATGGTATAGTATCATGGTATATATTATCATGGTATATTATCATGGTATATTATAATGGTATATATTATCATGGTATATTATCATGGTATAATTTCATGGTATATTATCATGGTATATATTATCATGGTATATTATCATGGTATATTATAATGGTATATATTCTCATGGTATATATTATCATGGTATAGTTTCATGGTATATTATCATGGTATATTATCATGTTATATTATCATGGTATATATTATCATGGTATAGTTTCATGGTATATATTATCATGGTATATATTATCTTGGTATATTATCTTGGTATATATTATGGTATATATTATGGTATATTATCATGGTATAGTTTCATGGTATATTATCATGGTATATTATCATGGTATAGTTTCATGGTATATATTATGGTATATTATCTTGGTATATTATCATGGTATATTATCATGGTATAGTTTCATGGTATATATTATGGTATATTATCTTGGTATATTATCATGGTATAGTTTCATGGTATAGTTTCATGGTATATTATCATGGTATATATTATGGTATATTATCATGGTATATTATCATGGTATAGTTTCATGGTATCGTTTCATGGTATATATTATCATGGTACATTATCATGGTATAGTTTCATGGTATAGTTTCATGGTATATATTATCATGGTACATTATCATGGTATAGTTTCATGGTATATTATCATGGTATATTATCATGTTATATATTATCATGGTATAGTTTCATAGTATATTATCATGGTATAGTTTCATGGTATAATTTCATGGTATAGTTTCATGGTATATATTGTCATGGTATATTATCATGGTATATTATCATGGTATATTATCATGGTATATGGTATCATGTTGTAGTATCATGGTATAATTTCATGGTATATATTATCATGGTATATTATCATGGCATAGTTTCATGGTATATTATCATGGTATAGTTTCATGTTATAATTTCATGGTATAATTTCATGGTATATATTATCATGGTATATATTATCATGGTATATTATCATGGTATAGTTTCATGGTATATATTATCATGGTATAGTTTCATGGTATATTATCATGATATATTATCATGGTATAGTTTCATGGTATAGTTTCATGGTATATTATCATGGTATATATTATCATGGTATATTATCATGGTATACTTTCATGGTATATATTATGGTATATTATCATGGTATATTATCATGGTATAGTTTAATATTATATATTATCATGGTATAATTTCATGGTATAGTTTCATGGTATATATTATCATGGTATATTATCATGGTATAGTTTCATGGTATATATTATCATGGTATAGTTTCATGGTATATTATCATGATATATTATCATGGTATAGTTTCATGGTATAGTTTCATGGTATATTATCATGGTATATATTATCATGGTATATTATCATGGTATACTTTCATGGTATATATTATGGTATATTATCATGGTATATTATCATGGTATAGTTTAATATTATATATTATCATGGTATAATTTCATGGTATAGTTTCATGGTATATATTATCATGGCATATTATCATGGTATATTATCATGGTATATGGTATCATGTTGTAGTATCATGGTATAATTTCATGGTATATTAACCTGGTATATTATCATGGTATAATTTCATGGTATATATTATCATGGTATAATATCATGGTATAGTTTCATTGTATATATTATCATGGTATAGTTTCATGGTATATTATCATGCTATATTATCATGGTATAGTTTCATGGTATAATTTCATGGTATAGTTTCATGGTATATTATCATGGTATAATATCATGGTATATGGTATCATGTTGTAGTATCATGGTATATTATCATGGTATATATTATCATGGTATATTATCATGGTATATGGTATCATGTTGTAGTATCATGGTATAATTTCATGGTATATTAACCTGGTATATTATCATGGTATAATTTCATGGTATATATTATCATGGTATAATATCATGGTATAGTTTCATTGTATATATTATCATGGTATAGTTTCATGGTATATTATCATGGTATAATTTCATGGTATAGTTTCATGGTATATTATCATGGTATATTATCATGGTATATGGTATCATGTTGTAGTATCATGGTATAATTTCATGGTATATTATCATTATAATAGCAGAATAATAGTATTATATTTTGAAAGTGCAGTATATTAAAGTAAAATTGAAAATAAGACCAGACCAGATTCCTCACAGATGCATATGTGTATTTCTACTACTACTCTCACTGTACACCACATAGTGCAGCGTGGTGGTACGGGCGGGGCCAGATTAAGCCTCTGCTCCCACCAGTCCATCTGGTCTGGTCGTAACACAACAGTTAGAGGGCGACATGAATGATACCCTGGTACCATTAGCACAGCAGAGCTCTCACATACTGTCTGTCTATTGTAATGGACGCATCTGGATTATAAATGCCTGCTTTGTATCTGTGTGTGTGTGTGTGTGTGTGTGTGTGTGTCCGTGTGCATGTGTGTCCGTGTGTGTGTCCGCGTGTGTGTGCGCGTGTGCGTGCATGTGTCCATGTGTGTGTGTGTGCATGTGTCCGTGTGTGTGTGTGTCCGTGTGTGTGTGTGCGTGTGTGTGTCCGTGTGTGTGTGTGCATGTGTGCGTGTGCGCGTGTGTGTGTCCGAGTGTGTGTGTGTCCATGTGTGTGTGTGTGCGTGTGTCCGTGTGCGTGTGTCCGTGTGTGTGTGTTTGTGTGTGTGTCCGTGTGCGTGTGTGCATGTGTGCGTGTGTGTGTGTGCGCGTGTGTGTGCGCGTGTGCGTGTGTGTCCATGTGTGTCTTTGTCCTTCAGGGTGACAGAGAAAACACATAAACAAAAGAGAGATGTGGGAACAAAGGCAACATCTAACACATTACATAAGATATTAAATTACAATATCCCATAATATATCAGCCTAATATGACAGTGGATGAAATGATTCATCGCTGGAGTGGAAACAGCTGATAATAACTGGTATGGACAACAATAGCTTTGTGTATATACGTTAATATTCTACCTTATCTATGGGCTTCCTTCAAACCAGACTGTGCTGAGAGGAGGGATGGGACGATTTACGATATTATCGTTTATCGCGATAAAAATACTGATGATAGCCGTATCGTGGTGAATGTCCATTATCGTGATACTCATGAATATATAAGTGTGAATATTTTCACAAGTGACTTGAAAAAAAAGCTGTGTAGCTCACTTGTGCAGTTCAATTGTATTGATTTGCTAATGTATTTATTAGCCTGCATCTTTCCAGTCAATCACCACCATGGCTCGGCTTGCCCATTGTGTCCTAGGGTAGAACACAATGGGCAAGCCGAGCTTCAGTTTAATTTTGCCATGAAATCAGTCTGGAAAGCCTAGTGATCATTTTGTATGTGTCTGAGTACCAACTGAACTTTCCAATCAGCATCATGTTTATAGCTATATGGGCGTGGTTTTCCAATCAGCATCATGTTTATAGCTATATGGGCGTGGTTTTCCAATCAGCATCGTGTTTATAGCTATATGGGCGTGGTTTTCCAATCAGCGTCGTGCTTATAGCTATACGGGCGTGATTTAGGTGTGCCGACCATGGTACCGACAGCGAAAACGACCAGATGGTTCATCCAATCAACTGGCAAGTTTTTTTTTAAAGTACAGCCATTAATAAACAGTTTCAATGTAGGGCTCCCCAGATGGACTCCCCAGATGGACTTGTGACAACAATTCCTCTGGCATGTCAGGTTAATTGTGTCCTCCACATAGAAAAGTTGAATTGGATTTGTTGAAATACTGGTTTCAAAACAAAAACAATCACATAAAAAAGATTCACTAGTGTCATGATAATAAAAATTATTGTTTCTTAACTAAATTTGATTCCAGTATGTTTTAGTGCAATTTTAAGAGTAATATTAATATAATAAATAATCGCAACAATATCGTCTATCGCAATTATTTTGGCCAGGATAATAGTGATATTAATCTTTCATATCATCCCATGCCTAGTGGGAGCCCTGACCCTGCAGGAGCAGTGACTGCAATCCAAGGAGCTATTTGCATAAATCAGGTAACAAGAGAGGCCTGTTCAGTACTTTCATATTTCAGGACCTCCCCCTTCTCCTTTGATCTCCTAATTTGATTGTGATGCCCTTGCCAGAGGGGTTTTGATCACACTTGCAAGCCACATAGCTTACTGTATGCCTTGCTGCTTAAAGGTGGAGTCAGCGATTGTAAGCGAATACATTTTTTTTTTTTTTGTCAAAATATTTAGCGAATGTCTCCTTGCTGGCTGCCCGCTCTGTGTCCGCTAGCTGCCCGCTCTGTGTCAATGTTATGTGGTGTTTCTACACCACCCTACATGTGAAACACAAACACACCGCACAACACTGCGCAAGCCGTAGTCTCGCAGAGTAAAGTAAAATACGTAAAGTCTGGTAAACAGCGTTGGCTAACTGCGTCAAGATTCACCTTCTTGACAGGAAAGTTATTTTGATTGACATGCACAACAACCAGCTACGTAACTCAGTGACAAAGACGGACGGTAAATTTATACAGAGGAATTAGTTGAGAAACTTACCAACACGACTCTGGCTGTTTTCAGGTATTGTTCTGTTTGATAAGTAAGCTACTGTTAGTGCTTAAAATAAATGTAACATCTGAAATAAGTAAATAAAGCAGGCTACTGCACTAGCGTTGCACCTGAATTACAGATACAGACTTTGTGAGTGACAATGCTAACAGCCAATGAATATCTACTTATCAATTTCGGAAAGTGCTTTCAAGCTTACAGGATCTATGAATCAGACGTTATCTTACAGGGGTATATGCATCAGATGTTATCTTACAGGGGTCTATGTATCAGACGTTATCTTACAGGGGTCTATGCATCAGACGTTATCTTACAGGATCTATGTATCAGATGTTATCTTACAGGGGTCTATGCATCAGACGTTATCTTACAGGGGTCTATGTATCAGACGTTATCTTACAAGGGTCTATGTATCAGACGTTATCTTACAGGGGTCTATGCACCAGACGTTATCTTATAGGGGTCTATGTATCAGACGTTATCTTACAGGGTCTATGCTTCAGACGTTATCTTACAGGGGTCTATGTATCAGACGTTATCTTACAGGGGTCTATGCACCAGACGTTAGCTTACAGGCTCTATGCATCAGACGTTAGCTTACAGGGGTCAATGCATCAGACGTTAGCTTACAGGGGTCTATGTACCAGATGTTATCTTACAGGGACCTATGCATCAGACGTTAGCTTACAGGGACCTATGCATCAGACGTTCAGCACAGAGCTGCTTATGTGACGTTGTGCTAATAAACGCAGGAGGCGGAGAGGCGGTGTCCAATATGTGGGGGTGGAGCTAATGAGGGAGCACCCTATGATGGCACTGATGGGAGGGGGGTTAGTCTTCACTCGGTTTGTGTTTGTCCTGGCATAAAGGACAAAGGCCTTTTATTTCAGCTCACAAGGAGGATGGGGGTTCAAGCTGTGGACGTCCTTCGGGCATCACACATGCAAACAAGGGTCAAGAAGATAAGGAAAACATAACTTGAGCTGCTTGAGTTTATGCCTCCTCCCTAAGGTTAGGGTTAGTTACCTTAACCCTAACCCTAACACTGGGCAACTCTTGTGTGGGACCTATTAGATCAGTAACACATCTTCATAAAAGCTCCATTACTATATTCATCACTAAGGCTAAAGGCAAAGACACCATTTTGCAAACCTGCACATCATTCAAAAAGATGACCGTCTCTGAAACGTCTATAAATCTGATTACTGCAGGTTGCAGCAGCCATATTTAAACATTCACCAAATCAGTTGACCTTAAAGAGAATCCAGTTCAGCAAGGCGTCCTGAAATACTCCAAACAGTTCACCATTAACACACACACACACACACACACAATCACTAGAGTAGAACAAAAACCGTGCAAAATAAAAGCGAGAGCCGTCTTTGCTGATTTGAACATGTGTATTATAAGGTGTTCATTGTACAGTATGTCCACAGCTGAAGTCATGAAAGCCAAACCCAATCAATTCATTACACAGCAACAATGATTTCCCCACAGGGGACAATCACAATACGGTACTTACCCAATGCACGAGTGTCTGCGTATGGAAAGGCTTCCATGCATCTTACGTGAAAAATGCGAGTCTTTGTTCATCATTTCACCGGCTAGTTCAGAAACAGGTTAAAATCAATAAAATACAAAGTAAAAATGAAGACATTAAGTCACAAACACATCTGGGACTGGACAGGAAACAAAACGTGCAGGTCAGAGCACTGCAGTGATCGTCTCCGGTGGGATTCAAACCCCATGCTGCCCGTTTGAAGAAAGACTCTTGCTGGTTCTCGATGCATCTCAGCCAAGACACACAGGTCTTCCCACCAAGGCAAAACAGGCCTGGACGCCAGAGAGGCAAAACAGTGTATCCAAAATGCAAAACAGTAGGAAGAATCCCCCGTATAGGACTGAATTCACACGCCTTAGAAGGCCTGCTGAATCATCTCTGGAAGGTGGAAGGTATAAAAACCGAATAAACTCTTAATAAAATGGCTTTCACTCTCCTGAGATTTCAAATGTGCAATTAAACTTAAACTTAAACTAAAAAGTCCATCAAGATTGGATTTTTCACTTTGAGGATACAGGCTTGCGTTGCTGCCAGTATTAAAGATATATCCAATACGTAAGAAACAGATCAACAGTTTTCATGTGAGAACGTCTGTGTGTGTGTGCGCACACATGCCTAAAAAGGCAAAGAGCGCCACGTTAGAAGCGGCTCAACAGATCAGATCGCGGACACTGAAATGATGAGGACCGAATAAAATCAAATGTCAACTGTCCATCGGGATTATCTCGCATTCTCAGACCAAAACAAGTGATTCCTCTTTTTCCTCTCCCTGTATTCCTAAATAGGAAGCGAGCGGTGTACTGACAAAAATCTAATTCCTCATAGATAAGCTTCCATCCCCCCACCCCCCCCACCCCCCCCACCCCACACACACATGTAAAAAAGTTTTGACAAACACAGCAGCAGGTCAGATAGAGTTATTCTGGGCTAGAGATCAGGCCTGTCCTGGCAGAAGGTATCCTTAGTCTCCTCTGAAGAGACAGAGCTGAGTGATGTAGAGATGGTGTGGGGGAAAAGTGTGATAATCCCATCAGATGCTCTCCAGAGTGGGACGGTCCCAGGCCATAGTCAGGGGTCTGTGATAGAGCAGGCTCTTCTCTCCCAGGAGCAATGGGTCCGATAGTCAGGGATGAACACTATAATGAACACTATAAACAGCACTATCTATCGTGTGAGGGGGGGGGAGAGAGGATCAAAGGGAAAGATAGAGAGAGAGAGAAAGGGAGAGAGAGAGAGGCTGCTTGGCAGACTGGCAGAGGGCAAAGAGAGATGGGAGGATGGTCCCAGCAGAAACATGACAGAGTTGTGCACACAGGATAGACCCAACGCTGGGGGCTGTGTCGTGGAACAGTGAGGCTCTTCTATCCATGTGCCGGGAGGAGGGGCTATTACACTTATGAGTATAGTTGTCACGGCTTAATGGCCCTGCCATACTTTCTGGGGTTTCCCTTCACTCCCTTGCTTGTCTTGTCATTACACACACCTGCTGCCCATTCCCCTGATTAGGCAGAGTATATGTAACCTCCTGTTTCTCCCTGTCTCTGTCGGTTATTATTTGCTGTTGTGGTGAGTGCTTTGCTTTTTTGATTAAATCCAAGATTGTAAAAACTTCCAACCTGCGTTTGGTTTCTGCTGCCTCCACTTAACCGTTACAATAGTAATAATTAAAGTTATGTGTGTTTGTTTATTTATTGTTTACAGTGTGATGCTATGCTATACCAACTGTACAATTATTTGTATTAATATTTGTAGTTATTTGCGAGTAAAGTATTGTAAACTGGTCCATCAATCTCCCAGTCCCAACTCAAACTATCAGAAGAGCTACATAGAACGATATTTAAAACAGCTGCTGTTCAGGAAATACTTTCCTTGACTACTTGCAAACAATTTATCCTGTCTAGTTTGCAGTACTAGAGAAGTATATAAATAAATAATTAGCAAACTTCAGCTACAGTAAAAGTCATCATATAATTAATATCAAATATTTTAATAATAGTTACAGTAAATGTAACTTTTTTGTATATTTTTTGTAAATTTTTCGAAACTTTTTTGTAAAGTTTCCATTGTGACGAAAAGAGCTGAGTCGGAAGGCAAAGCTCTCGATCTACTGGGCAATTTTTGTTCCTACCCTCACCTATGGTCATGAAGGGTGGGTCATGAC
>JAODUH010001873.1:14952-31582 GCA_027564835.1 Typhlichthys subterraneus | reverse complement strand
CCCCCCCCCCCCCCCCCCCCCCCAGGACAGCACAGTAAGGTTTAAATTTGGATGAATACCTATGCCAAACAGGGTGCCAGTGCAAATTAGCATTTTGCAGGCAGCTGGTTCACATGAATATTAAAGCATTAACTGAACATGCCATCCAATCAAATAGAATAGACAAGTGTCATATCAAGACTATTAATCGTTCATGCTGGTTTAAATAACATTCTGTTTGGTAAACATGTCTGACTGTGGGCAAGAAGAAACTATTATACAGTATATGTGAGATAACGTAAAATATGAGAGAGAGAGAAATTAGATATAGTTTGAATAGAGTTGTGGTAGAATCTGAGGTCAATACTACTTTATAAAAATATTCTTAATACAGCATTAAGCAAGTACAATTAACAGTTGATTCAGAAGTTAACTTAGTTTGACCATAGTTTTTGAATTTTAATCCACCCACATGTGGAATGCAATGCACACATTATCAACTGCCATTAAACAGACAACCAAAGTACATGAAAAAAAAAGATCTATAGCATATATTTGTGTGTGGTGTTAGCTATACAGTATGGAGCCCCAGGATGTGTTAGCTCTTACTGTTGACATTCCACTGTAGGGAGGTCTGTGAGGATATTGGCTGGTGTTGGGGTCAACCTCAATCCCGAATGTTGATGCTTGCAGAACCTGGTCTAAAATCAACATCACTGTCCTTTGATATGTGTATCAGTCCAACTCTAGCAGCTAGCCCCACCACCCCTGACTGTCTCTTTGCTGCCTTACATGTGTCCATCATTCTGTGTCTTAAGATTCTAAGGTCAGTGGTGGTCCCTCTGCATTGCTTTATCACTATTCACTCATTCTTTCCTTCTCTAAATGCCTCTCTTCGTCTGGAGCGTACCTGTCTATTCTGCCAGCAGGTTGGCTCAGAGAGAGACATGTATTCACAGACAGCTGCTTGTGACAGTATGGTGATCTACAACATGGCCGTCAGTGTGAGGCAAGGTCATTCACACACAGGGTGTGTGAATGACGCTAATCTTATCCGTGATATACCATATATGGGCCAAGCAAAGATGGCGGTCACCTCTCTCTCACTGTTTTCTCTCTAACACATGCTGGGGCTATGACCACCCTGCAAATACCTGACAGTTTACTTTTATCCTGTTCCTGTCTGTGTTCATGTTGTTTACTTTGCCAGGGTGAAAACACATTGCATTTAAATGGGGCACTTCCTTGTAAAGCTTATCTCGACACATGCATGCTTGCTAGCCCTATTTAATCAGTGACTTCCATGTACCTGTCACTATCTGTCTATTTATCCCTTGCTGTTATGGTTTCAGTTCAATGATAATAAATAATAGCAAAACTCTAGGGACATCTTTTAACCACCTCTTGCCTCGAATAATGGAAGCAGGGATCATTTCCTATATATATTATTTTCTGAAAACCTTGGTCAGTGGTGCAAAAGCTAATAGACAGTATTTTATGCTATATTGTCTGTGTTGTTGAGAAACAACATAGTTTAGTATCTGTTCAATTTTTTAAAACATTTTTTTCACTGACATATTATTGCCATTTTTTATCATTCATCATTCTGCCTTACTACATTTACTATTTCTCTATCCATCTTGGTATTTGTTACAGCCCTGCTCCGTATTCTGCAGAATCTAGATGTGTGCGTGTCTGTGTGTGTAAGTGTGCATGTGTACAATACATGTGATGCTGTGTGCACAAGTGTATATTTGCAGAATTCAATTTATACCATGTGTCCATGTGAGCCACACCTGTTAATCCCAGAGGAGCCTCCAGCCTGTTCAATCTTTAGCAAAATTAGGATTTGGGTACAGTATGTATGTATATGTTACTTTGTGTTGGGGTCATTGGGTTTCATTGTAGACTATTTTTATGTAGAAGACAAGAACATATGTGAATAAGGAGAATGTTGCTTCAGAGATGAGGAGTCTCTGGAGGAGAAGTACAAGGACAGGAAAGATGTTATTTGGGGAAGTGACAGTCTGCTAAGGTATTATGACCGTGCTTATGTAATTTATACTATTTTAGCACATTGGGGAATGGAGGCTGCCAATGTAATGTAATTCCTCAGTACATATTTGACTTCTTATTGGCCTGGTGTTTTATCTTAATCTGCGGGGTGTTGTCTCAAATGTTTGCGTGCACTCAAGATTAAAATAAAACACTTTCCTATAAGGGATCCCCAGCTCTCCTCAATAATTTACAATACTCGTACCATCTACTCCACTATTGCCTTACATTCTCCCTCAGTTATGCCTCACCTAGTCAGCTACAGTGATTATCTTTTGCAAAGCCTCTCTGTCTTCAAGTCATTTTTTTATTTGTCTGCCTCAATTTATGTTTATTGAAAAGGTCATACATTTTTAATAACAATGCATGACATTGCCATGTCCGATGGTGTGCAGCTGTAGAGGTGCATACATATAGTTCAATCGGAGAATGTAACAGCCTGACCTCTTGTGGGGAAGTCTGAACCTGCATTGAAAGGAAGCCAGTTGGCAAGTGTTTTTCTTAAAGAGAAGAGAATGCAAATCCCTTGTCGCAGAATCACTTGACTCAAAATTCTTTTAAAATTATTATTATTATTATTATTTGTATGTATTATTATGTTTAAAATAAATAAAGCAAAGGCAGGACACATTATATCATGTGCGAGTGCTGTTTTTCCTTTATGAAGTGTGTAGCAATATATGTGACACCATAGACACACAGACAGACAGGAAATGAGTTACACTCTCAGATCATAAATGACCTGGCCTGTGATGTGAGCAGGTAATGACTCACACAAGCAGAGGAAGTCAGAGAAGGGCACAGGAAAGACATGTACGAGCAGAATTTATGTATGTGTGCAGAGAGCAGAGAGCATCGGCCAAGTCGGTGTGAGCAACAGTGTGGGAGAGTGAGAAATAGAGAAAGAGAGAGATAGAGAGAGACTGACAGATAGAAATATTGGAACACAGGATTAATTCCAGTGTTTGATCGCATTCCAGCTTGTTGGCTATAACAATCTGACCGCTTCTGGCGCCCTCTGGCTGTCTGTAAGGGTAAGTGTTTATATATTTTTAACATCGCAAACTCCAGTTCTCATTTGCATCACGAGGAAAGTGTAGTCCTCCTTTTCATCGAAATAGAGAGCTAGAGTTTGTAATGTTAAAAACACATCACAGATGTTATAGCCACCTTTGTTACACTATGTGGAAATTGTTGCATTCTTCACCGAGTGGAGGGTGGGGAGTGGTGTGTGTGTGTGTGTGTGTGTGTGTATGTGTGTGTGTGTGTGTGTTTGTGTAGAGGGGAAGGGGGGCGGGGCGGGTGGTAGCAGACTGAAAACATTCCATGAGGGACAATAAGCTATCAAAGACCTTGGCGACCACACCCGCTAACGGATAGGCTAGTACTTCTGGTATCACAGCCTAAACTAATGCATATCCAATATTTCACTGTGTATGAGAGAGAGAGAGAGAGAGAGAGAGAGAGAGAGAGAGGGGAAGCTGTACATTTGAGGAGGCAGATGTTCGGGATGGGAGGTGTCACCCTTTCTAAAACCACACCCTTGTCAGGAAGAGAAACAGAAATAGGTATGATACAGTATACGGTACATTTAATAACCATTAATCCAACAACCCATACTGGATTCTCACTAAATCACACATCCTAACAAAGATGCCAATCAAACTAGGTTCTGCCATTCTCATTTCACTAGTGATATGGACAGAAATACAAACAAAATATTACAGAATTACATCCACATCTGGCTTTTATCATTACTTGTTGCAAACAAAAATACACAACCCTATAGTAAAACAAAATCATACTATCCAATTTATTGTCTGAGATGGGCATAGAATACTTCTTACATTAGGGTAACACTGCTGCTGAAACTTTGTGTTCAGAGCGAGAGTACCAAAATGGCCAGTTTCAGTGTCTGTATCTAATCAAGCCTCTTGCTCCATTATCTCTCCCTCCCTCTCTCCCTCATTCCCTCACTCTGACCTTACAAGGAAAGGCAGCAGGGTTGATGTCATAGAACGAAGAATGTTGCAAGAATCCAGCGAGAGGGTTAGACAGGAAAAAAGGAAAGAGCTCATGGCTGAACAGCAGTGACTGAGTGGGGGGTGTTTACATAGTAATATACACGTCCTGCGCAAAAGTCAAACGAGAAAGAACATGTTTGGAAGGATGGTGTCATTCCTTTTCCAGAGAGAGCGCGACAGGGGGAGGGTCTAACAGCTGTAGAGGAACAGAGAAGGGGAGAGAGAAGTTACCATGATCTATAGCCTACAAGTCTCAGTTTGTGTCAAGTGAAAGGAGAACAAAAGAGAAGACAACATAAGAGGCAGGAACGGATCGTAGACATTGCACTTTAATATTCTGGGTAAGAATATAATTGTGTCATGATTAAGAATGATAAAAAGTATATCGATAGATATGCTAACATATTTTGCCTATGACGACATCGTAATCTCACATATATAGGCAGACTGCCTACAATATACTATATATATACCCTAGTATTTTCTAAATGTTTTCTGCACGCAAAGTTCTTAATGGCTGCAATAAGTAGACAATGCTATGATAGGCCTGGATATTATCTGGCCAAATTATATTATTAGTTTTTTTTTTCCAATTACTTACATTTGTCTTGTTCGCTGGACTGAAGCAGATAATGTATTTAGGTTAACAGAGTACACGTTTGCACTGGAGTACGGTACTACGCAAACTGTTGTAATGTGGGATATGCGGAAGCGTTACCGTCACGGTTAACCGGAAGCTCGGCTTGTGGTCTTGTCTGTGGCTGTGGGGCGAAAGGTAAGCCTTCAAATGCGTGGGGGAATAACTGATACAAACGTAATGACATGTGACTCCTCCTGGTCAACCGCATGAGAATAAAGGAAATGTGCGAAATAGGAAATATTCAGTCGTGATCTACATCGTCATATGAGCTAACCAGAGCTGTAGAGAGGGTGTGTGTCGTACCGTACATCAATCTGTGATTGAAACGAGAACCAGGCAGCATAGTACGGCAGCTACCGTAGCTACCAAGCTAACCAAGGCACATAACTGGGTTGCAGGTAAGTGACATATATTACATACGTTGTTGGCAGCTTTTTATTTGGACATGTGCATTTTAATAAATTAGCTGACACAACCAATACACTACAGTAAATTAAGGTAAACTCGCCGTAGTAGTCAATTTGTAGGTTAATTAACTAACTCATGCCTACGCCCACATATCTTGTCTTTTAACGCGTCAGCTAAACTGCTATCAATACCGATTTAATATCACAATACATGTTTTAAAAATAATATAATTTGATATAAAGTTGTGTGTGTGTGTTTGTCTGTCCATTCTGCGTTTGTGACAATCAATTATTGTTTCCCGCACGGAACGACCCGTCAATCACTGGCATGCAATATTCATTTGGCGTTGAGCAAACGTGCTCCGTTTTTGGGAAACAGTTTTAACATTACCATACGTTAACTGGTCGATTTATTGTAGGCTTAAATTTTATTTATGTCTAGTTAAAAGGAAGCATAAGTATAGTATGTGGTAGATCAAAGAGTATGAGATATGAATGGATTACTTAATTTATAAATGTGCCCTTTAGCAGTGGTGGGCCGTCAGGGCCAGCAAGGCATTCTCTGCTGGCCTAATATAAATCATGATCATAATTTGATCAAATTTAATTTTGAATTTACTTTCCTTAAATCTATAAAAATATTACACATATTACACATTATTCATATTCTGTTAATGTTCGTTTGGTTTTTAGGTTAGAGTTTTTATCCAATCAGAATTCAGCTAGCTTGTGTTGCCAGGCTGTATGAAATCTGCCTGACGCCTTCAGAATCAAAAATGCTGGCGTCTGTGCATTGTAAGTGAACGGGCACATACAGTTGATAGACAGTTGCGATAGCCAATCAGATCACGAGTTGTTGACAGTAGGCCACCTAGCTGGCGTCACGTTGTGATTGGATGCTCACTTACTGCCCTAAAACAGGAGGATAGCAATGGAGGACCAGGACTGCCATAATCATATATAAATATATAAAAGTATAAATATAAAAATTGAAAAAATAATTACATTTTTGTAGTAAAAAAAGCAATTTTTATATGCATTTCTACATTTATATAATAATTTTTACATTTATTTATTCTTATTTATTTATACATTATTTTATTTTGTTCTGTATTTCTACATTTATTTATTTCCGTATTTCCACATTTCCTTGTTTTATTTATTTCCGTATTTCCATGGACGTAAATGTTAAGAAGGTAGCAGCTCCAAACACACCCCTATAACCAATCCGGCTGTGGCCTGAGGTAGGACCGCCTACCTTCTTAACATTTACGGCCATGGAAATACGGAAATACAGAAATAAATAAATGTTGAAATAAATAAATGCATAAAATAATGTATAAATACATTTAAGAATAAATAAGTGTATGTAAAAATAATTAAATAAATGCATAAATACATGTAAAAATACAGAAATAGCCTTTTTTAATACAAAAATGTAATTTTTTTATTTCATTATTTATACTTTTATTTATATATATTTTATTTTTTATTATGGCAGTCCTGGTCCTCCATAGATAGCAGCCTACTCACTTGAGAGTTAAACGCAGATCAATCGAGCTGCACCGGAGCAACACCCGGTTAGCAGTGAGAGAAATCTAATATATCTACTCACTTTTTTTAACCCACAATGTCGTTGTTGGTGTCTTTCAATGTTTTGCCCTCCTTCGGTCATCTTGTTGGTGTCTCTCTGATATTAAACTGCAATTTTGCAATTTAGTGTACAATTTTGTAAGCTTTCCTGTGTCCTATGTGGACTTATTAAAACTTTTTGGACAGTTAATTTTAAATACCCTTTTGTTTTTTAGTTTTGACAGTACCACAGAGATGTTTTCATTGCTGATGCGTGTTTATTGATTTTTAAATGCGCTGGAAAATAGCCTGTTTTGTACACAATTGCGTTGATGCAATGCTCAGTAGTGCGTAAGTGTGTTTCTGTATACTATTTCTCCAGCCGTGGTCACGTGGTGTCATAAATGAATGTATTGTTTGAAATCGGACTAAGTAGGACATCACTGAAGGCCTAGGTGTTTAATGCACGGCTCGCCACTGCCCTTTAGATGCTTGAATAATATGTCATTATACACATTGACAAATGTATATGTGATAAATCTCATTGCTTCTAAAATTAAGCACTTCATTATTTAGGCTAGTAGTTTTTATGAGTATTGCATTGTAATGGTAATGTAGCCTGTGGTTGCGTCCATGATGGTGTCATTATTCTAAATAAAATTTTGTTTTCTTATGACTGCTGGTGTATTCTTGGCTAATCTAAATTGTCGCTTTGGACAAAGGTTCTGCTAAATGCTGTACATGTGATTGGGATTTATAGTCCCACAATAGCCAGGCTTCTTTGTAAATGCCCAATATGTTCGTAGGTTAAATAGGATATGGAGCTGTAACCATGTTTAAGAGCTGTTTAAGAATAACTATTACTGCAAAGCCACTTTGCTGGTGGTTTTGGTGGTGTCTTAGCTTCACAAGGCTGAGGTTATGCCCCTAAACTTCACAGATGCCTCAAAATGCTGATGTGCATGATCATATCAGTGGATGTTTTGTGTATTATGGAAACAAAGTCTTCTTTCATTTTTAGCCCTCATAAATTGGGCACAGGTTTGTTTTTATTCATCTCATTCTCTAAGTCAGTGTACTTTTCTTGAATATTATATTTATATTGACTTGCATTGTCGTCATGACCTAGCTATTTCTCACTATTTGGGTGACATTTTGAACAGCGACAATATGTACCTATTCACTCAGTGTAACCTCACTGTGAGCATAAGACCACTGCTTTATGAATGGCCAATGACTTGAATGGACACACTTTATTTGCTAGACCCTGCTTGAGTAACTCAGAAAAACCCATGACCACTTTACCAGATAGTGGGTGTGTCATCATAATAGACTAGGTTGGTCATCAATAGAACAGATTACCATGGAAAGGAGAAGTTGGGCTACTGGAAGCAACAGTATCTGGAAGCAACAGTAAACGCACACATTCTCTATAGCGCAACTGTTGATTTGAGGCCTATTGACTGCCAAACATAAAATGTTAATTCATTATTCATGTTATTTGTTTTTAATTGCTAATCGTAAAGGTTATTATAGATGACTATATTGTGTTTTGTTGTGGTTCAGCTAGGCTACTGCTATTGTGCTTCATGAGGTTAACACAACTCTACAGTGTAGAACATCATGAAACGGTCTACTTTCTAGATACATTAATGTATTATTCCAGGGGAATAAGATAAAACAACTTTTTATGCTATAGTTTTGGGACCAGAGAGGTTCTTCAAGTCACCTTTAGCCTACTTTATGAAAAAAATGAGCTGCATGAGCAATCATGTTAAGTTTGAAATAGCTGGTTGTTTTGCAGTGTTTTTTGTCCACTATAGTTTAGTTTTTATAAACTGTAGCCTAGTATTCTATTTTGTGTTTTTGCAGAGAAGACAGTTTGACATGAAACTGTCAACACAGACAAGAGGCTAAGATAATGATGGCATGTACAACAACATGGGTTTTAACTTGGGACTGTTTTGTTAATTTTTTAAGTTGGTTTAAAATCTCTCAGGACAGTTTGTTCCTTCAAGCAGCCCTGTAATATTGTACATTTACCATCCAGTCATGTGGAATTGTATGTGTTTCTTATAGGCTAACTCTGAAGTCACTGCACATTAATTATGTAGGGGCTCTATCTCTAAAGCTACATTCATAGCCATTGGCCACACAGTCAAACTAATGAAATGCAGGCTTGGGTGATGTCATTCAGATACAGTGACAAGAGGGAGATGCAGGAGAGTTTATTAAGGGAGAATCTTATAAAGGGATATGTCTGTGTGTGCCCCACATGTTTTCACCCTAGAATATTAGCCTCTACCTCAGACTATCAGTCAGTAACAACTTCAGATAGGCCATGGTAACTAACCACATTACAAGAAAGATGTATCAGAGAATAGTATGAACAATTTAGACGGAATGTAGTGGAAGGAACCAGAGCCTGGTGGCATCATTGAAATACTGCTAAATGTGCCTCCGAGGTGAGTGTCTCATCTTTGTGGTCATATTTCATATGGCAACTTGTCACAGGGGACTGGGGCTTGTGCTTGTAGATTATCTGACCACATTAAACCCCCTGGACCACATCAATGATCTGATGAAACATAACTACAATTTGAGACTATTGTATATCAAAGTCTTAATAACCCATAATCTACTATATTGTAGAATTGTAATGGTTAGGCTACATACAGATGTTTAGCCTACTCATTCAAATTATGTTAAGTACAGAGGGGCATTACAGTTTAAAGTGTTAATTAATTATGCTTTTCTGTAATTTTATGATTATGTTTAGTGTTGTAAACCTTTTTTTAAACTCATGTTAAATTGATCCTAGTATTAAGCTAGCAGTCTAGTAGGCCTGTTTTGGGTAAGAGGCATCCTATTTGATGGCGTAAGCAACACCCATTGCTATCTTTCTCAATTCCTTTGTGCATGAGTTTTTCTTTTTTTCTTGCTGAGGTATGCACACCACTGCTAGCTGGACTGGGTTACACTCTGCCTTCTTATCAAAATGGGCTGGCTTGGTTTTTGTCTTGTCGAAACATGACACCTTTGCTTTGTACCTTTTTTTTTTTTTTTTTCTTTTTAAACAAAGAATGAGGAACATTAATTGTTACAGATAATTAGACCTTGATGTAGCCTACTTCCTCCTCAGGCTTAAGCCCTTTTCAAAAATAGATCCTGGTAAATTACCTGGATAATCTTGCTGGTACAGCTAGAGATTTTCTCTATTCACACATGCAGCTACATAGGAGAATATTTACCACTTGCACTTGTTCACACACGCCATGGTACAGTAGTTATGCCAACAGTAGGCTGGACGGTAGAGGTCTTCACAGGTCCGCCGAGACCCACAATTCTGAGACCCGACCTGACCGGGTCTGGTCCAACCTTAAGTGTTTGCCTCGGATCTGGGTCGAGTCTGACATAAATGCTATGAATCTCGGATAAATGCGATTTACCAACTGAACCTGATAATACATATGTTTACATTATTATATGTAGCTTAATATAGGCTATTTAAAGAAGCAATTACAAAATGTTGAAACTGGGAAAAAAAAAAAAAACATTTATTTTTTTGTCATGGTTTGACACAACCGCAGGTTCAGTGGCGCCAATGAGCGATACTATTGCCAGCTCCCCTGAACATATAGGCAACTTGCTTATACTTTTACTTGCTTGCGGATCTGACCATGGTCCGTGATAGGAATTACAAATTGAAACATTGAATAGGCCCAGCCTTGGCGGGTGAAAAATGTTTGATTAATTTTGGATCAGGTTAAAACTATTTTTTTTTTTTTTTTTTTTTTTTTTTTTTTTTTTTGGGGACCTGTGAAGACCTAGGTTGGAGATTCCAGCAGATGGCAGTAATGTAGTTAAGCAGCACTGTGGATGCTGGCAAGTGCTGTAAACGTTTTCAGGCTTTCAGTTTACAGCTTACTTTTCAGCTTGATTTGCACAATTTGCCATCTACATAGTATATATGCAGCATAACTACAATAGACGTACAGTCCCATGTAATTTATGCCGCTGTCAGCATTTTAGCCCAGGTTATTTATCAACCATTGCTACTTTTGTGCTGAAGCCCTGCTACTTATGCTACCATTACCTTCTGCTACCAAATATGTAGATGTGCTGCTAGTTTATGAATAGTGTAAATGCTTTAGTTTGTGTTCTAACCAAGCATATTAAAGGTATTTGTTTCCAGCAAACGCATTTCCAGCAATATTGTTAATGGGGAAACAGACTAGTGTGACAGTATTAATAAGAGATTGTAATTTTTGTTTTCTTGACAACCAGGACGGTCTAGTATTCATTTCAAATTGTTAAGCTGCTTGCACACTGCCCCGCCAAACATTGACAGACTCCAAGCAACGGCAACTGCTGGATCAGTGTGCGCCATCAGTCGGTTTTAGTTGACGTTTTTAGAGTTTGACATGTTGAGCGGAGTTGTGGAACCTCTGCACAGTTTTGTGTTCTCCTGACAACTCACCATATACAATGTCACACTGACTTGTTCACCCTACAGAATGGCTGAGCGAATTTTCATGTGATCAGGTTTTCCAGACTAATCTCAGCAGTAGTCGGGTGGAGCCAGGCTATAAAACACAATTGCGCAACAACAAAAAAAGATATCTTGTTGCTAATCCTCCTGTCATAGTTGTATAAAATGATCTATTTTGTGTGATCTCTCTAGTGGTCAAGAAAATGCGGCCTCTCTGCTGTTGTATTAGCACACATCTTTTCCATTTTCACATATTTCCCATATCAACACATATTGAAGCTGTGAACTTTGAGCTTTTAAATCCAATTGAGCAATGGTGTGTGTGTGTGCGCGCATGCATAATGGGTACTACTGCTAAATGCCTCTAATTGATTTGTTTTCTAACAGAGGCAGTGTGATGGCACTGGCTTTAAATTGAACAATCGGCTCAGTGAATAGCACGAGGAATTACGACCGCAACCGGTGTGGGTAGTATTGGGAAGGGAATGCAGAGACAATCAGTTCACAGCCTTCAGGGAAATGTGTTAAGACTTTGTGAGGAATCTGAGGTAGGGATGTCGAGTTAACATCAGCACCTTTAACCACCAACACGTGTGAGGTCAATCTTTTTACCTCATTGGAACTGGCCTTCCCTGTGCTAAGCGTCTGGATTATTATTTTCATGCAGGCTACATATTACATATAGCAGGCTAAATTATCTCTGGCATCTGTTCACGTCAGTATGGTATGTAGCCTTAGGACACTCTAGTACACACAATCCGCTGCTGCTGTGATTGCCGGTGGTGGGTGTGTGTTGTTTGGCTGTTTCGTGCGATTTGTGTTACTGCTCTCGCACTGCCAAATGGTTTTTCAGTTGTTTTACTGTTGTTGCATCAGGGACAGATGCAGCCAAGACTCAACCATTTTTAAAAGATACTGTTAAACTCCCTTTTTTAATTCGCTGCACTGCACCTTCAGACTAAATGTTATGTTGATGCATAATGCACTGGAGAGGTGACGTATACACTCTGCCATCGACGCACCAGCATTTTGACATTTGTCAGATGATTAATGTTCCTCACAGCCGTATGTAGGCTGTGGGCAAAAGGATCCTGTTAAAGTGAGACATAGTCACTTTTTTTTTTTTTTTTTAAACTTTTGACTTACATTGTGCTTTCCTCATCACACTATTTCTGTCACAATAAGCCATAGTCCAGGGCTATTCAACTCCGGTCCTGGAGGGCCTCACCCTGCATGTTTAAGATCTCTCCCTGCTCCAACACACCTGATTCTAATGAATCAGGTGTGTTAGAGCAGGGAGTTGTTATCATGCTTCTAACAACTTGAATCAGGCGTGTTAGAGCAGGGAGAGATCTAAAACATGCAGGGTGCGGCCCACTAGGACTGGCGTTAAATAGCCGTGCCACAGACAATTAAAGGTAAAGTCGGCTATTGCAAGCTAAATGTAAGAAAACGCACTTCGTATCAAATTCAACATCTCCTCGCATTCCGCTAGTTTACCGTTATCTGTGCGTGTTTAACAAATAATCTGATATTTCTACACAGCCCTGGCTCCGTAAATGGAAACATAAACAAAATGGCCAACACCGCTCTTATCAAAGCCGTGGCACTACACTTTGCTTCACCATGCATTTTGACATGTGATCCGCTGCCACGGCGGCGCGCGGAGCGATACCGTTTCGATTTGAGCTCGAAGTTAGCAAGAATGATGACCCTGCCTTTTAATTCCCCATTCAGTGACACACTTTATATCCATGTTGTTTCAGGTGGTCCTCACATTAAGATAACGTAATGGAGAACTCCAGCAGCAGCAAGCCCTTCATGGTGACTTCGTCCATTAACCTGAACGTCAACGCGCCGTCTTTTTACAACCAGCCAAAGAAGTTTGCCTCTGTGGCGCCGCCCCGCCCCAAAAGTCAGTCGCCTCCATCGGGGCCGTCCCCGATACCAGTCAGCACAGCTGTGATCGGTCGAGTGGGGGAGATGCCACCTCCTCGCACTGCACTGTGTGAAGGTATGGGCTTTATTTACTGCTCCCTGAATGCTGCAGTGGCTCTTATAATTATATAATTAATTATTATGGAGCGTCCAAAACCGTTTGTTGATGTGGTCCAGGGTTTTTTTCTTTCTTCTACATTGCTACACCTGGTTGACGCTGTTGTAAAGGCTAGTAGTGGTTAGGGAGGTTGACTTCCAGCCTAAAGGTCATGCGTTTGATTCCCAACATGGTTGATCTTCCTGTAAACGTACGTGGAAAGCCTTACCCCTACCTGCTGCTTGATACAATCACAAGTAAGACAATCAGCCATAAATCAGGATAAAACTGTTTGCTAAATTATGTAATTGTTGTCAAGTAAAGATGACATGCATCCAGAAATGTAGTAAAAGTGTAGTAAAGTAGAATATTGGGCTGAAAGGAATGGCTGTTGACCAACCAACCCTCCCCTCATTTCTCTTAGACTTCCCGCCCCCTCCTCCTCCACCAGTGGACGACGACTTGCCAGCTCCACCCCTAGAATGTCAGAGCACAGATGTCCTTCCCCCTGCCTTCCCAGCCCCGCCTCCGGTTGCGGAGGACCTGCCCCTCCCTTCGCCCCCTGAGGCCTTTGTGCCTCCTCCCCTGACCTCCTTCATCCCCCCTCCCCCCCCACCCCCTCCACCGCCCCCCACCACTGGCTCCAGATTTCCCAGTGCGGTTGCGAGCCCCCAAGTGAGTCGAGGTGAACTTTTCATCAAACAGAGTGGTTTGTCTGTGGTCTGGTGGTCTGCATCTTTCTCCATTTTGGATGTTATCGCCGCAGGAGATGCGTTGCATCGAAGGGCCCTTGCCCATGTATGCAGTGGTTCCCTCGAGTGTTTGCAGTGAACCTTTGTTGTTGAAACATTTCAGAATCCGTTATAGGATGTCTGTGAGTCGGGCTCACATATTTTTTTCAGTCTAAGGATTCTTGGCTTTGTTAAATAGCAATAAAATGGTAGCGTCTGCAATAAACATCTTTTTTGCCTTGTTATAAAAAATGTATAGGTGGAAGGAAAAGCACAGAAGTTTGTAAACAACTTGTGCATCTAACAGGGCTTGGTACAGTTAAATATAGTTCATACCAAGCAATTCATAATGTGAATAAAAAATGCGCAATTGCATATTTACACTCGTCATCGTATTCATCACCTCTAGACCTCCAGCCATGGTTTTTATCATGATATGACTAATGGCAGAGCAACAGCTTTGTGTGCAGGAAAATAAAGTCTCCATGTGTATTCCCTGCCAGAGGTCGACTGAGAAGCAGACCAATTTTGACAAAGAGCTGGACTCTCTCACCGGCCTGCTGTCTGAGATGGAGACCCACGGACCCTTCAACCCCAAAGTATGAACCAAGCTGGGATGTGATGCACAGGATAAGATGGGGATGAGAGTGTAATGAGCAGCTAGAGCAGAAAATGACAGCAGCCTTATGCCTAGTCCACATGTTCATGGGTATTAAATAAATGCGTAGCCTTTTCTATGCTTTTTTTGGAAAACTTCCAGGTTGAGCATGTTCAGTTTTTTAGGGACAAGGAAAACTGATGTTTTGGCTTGGAACAGCAGCTTCTGCGTTATCTCTTTTGTTTGACGCCAGTGTGCACCGTTATCTCCTTTTGTTTACATGCAGATTTTCATGTGGATGGGAAAACACATTTAAGCGTTGCTTATAAGCGGCTTTATTTATTTTCTTTTTCTTGTAACTAAGCCATAAAATCCCATTTTTAAAAAATGTGTACATGTGGACTAGAAAGTAGATTTGCGTCCCAGCAAACGAAGAGAATGACTCAAGATGGAGAAGAAAAGAGGCCTGTTAGTGGAAAGACATTTTTGGGGGAAGGCCAGGTTGGTAATGCGTTATGCTCAGGTTGACAAGCTCGATGATCAGGACAAACAAAGAATTGGTCAGTCCGGCGCTGCTTCACACCGACCGCAGAAGCCATGCGCAGAGAGAGCGCTGCATACACGCGGTGGAATGAGGCCAGGGTGTGCAGCCAGGGGTCCACTGAGAACACCATAAATGGGGAAAGTGCTTTATCCAACTGGAGGAACTGGATCACTGGCAGCACAGCAATTGGCACGCAAACACAAAACAAGTGAGGAAGATACATTGTGACCGATATAGGCTGATACTGTGGGGAGGTCCAATTGTTTGCTTTAGTCCAAGTACCACATTCCATACCTTTATGATCGCATGGCCACGCAACTTTTACTGGCGTCACACAAAGAATGCTTGTCTGCCTGCAGACACACTAGCAACATCATCGGCACTAGCGTAGAAGCAATGAACACATGATGTTTTTATGGTTGTGCCCACAGGTACCAAGCCAGTATTCTTCAGCAGCAGCACCCAAGCCCATGGCTCCTCCCGCCAAAGCGCCCAAACCAGCCCTCTCCTTCCTCCCCCCACCAGAGCTGGGAGACCGCCCCCCTCCGGCACCATGGGCGGAGGAGCTCAAAGCCAGAACCAACCGGCAGGCCAATCACAATTCTGCATCCGCTCCCGCTGCTCAGCCATTCGCCAAGGGCCCGGCCGTGGCCCCCAAGTCTGGGTTTGGAGGGAAACCGACGACCTCTGCCGTTTCCCTGGCACAGAAGCTGAACCAGAGCCACAGCCCTGCTCCTAAACCTCCCCAGTTCAGCTCTGCTCCCAAGCCTGTCCCCGCCCCCATCCGCCCTCTTGCCTCCAGCTCCTTCCCCCCTCCTCCTTCTACTCCTCCTGCACCTCCTGCTCCACCAGTCAACACTGTGGCTCCTGCAGCCTCCAGTCACATTAAGAGCAGCCCTGTTCCCACTCAGCAGAATGTGAATCCCACTCCTCCACCTCCTACTGTGGCACCTCCTACTGTGGCTCCTCCTACTGTGGCTCCTCCTCAGTCCAAGGTGTCAGGATTGCAGCCATCCTCCTCCAACCAACCAATGAAAACTCCTCCTTCATCTACCGTATGTCCCAGTGACTTAGACATACATACTGTACATACTGTACATACTGTACATACATACTGTACACACATGCATACTGTACATACTACAGCTCTCATACATACATACTGTACATGCATACTGTACATACATACTGTACATACATACTGTACATACTACAGCTCTCATACATACATACTGTACATGCATACTGTACATACATACTGTACATACTACAGCTCTCATACATACATACATACTGTACATACTACAGCTCTGGAAAGTCCACTGCACATTTCATATGAATGTGTGTTTGTGCGTGCAGGCACACCAGAAGCCCTCAGCCCCGGGTCCAGTGGCTGTGCCTGGTGGGGGGGTGCCTCTCTCCATGAGGGAGGTGGAGGAGCTGGAGAGGATGACCCAAAACTTCATCAGAGACATGGACACACACGCGCCTGTCATTGTCTCGCCCCCTACAGGTATGTACGCACGCACGCACGCACGCACGCACGCACGCAC
>JAODUH010001873.1:0-14852 GCA_027564835.1 Typhlichthys subterraneus | reverse complement strand
ACGCACGCACGCACGCACGCACGCACGCACGCACACACACACACCACGAATGCATCATAGTGTAGATCTTTTGTTCTTGTTTTGGGGCGTGGGGATGTGGCACATTTTGATTAGTTGGTAGTGCAAAACTGTCTCTATTACCTAGTGACATCATCTTTTTTTTTTTTTGTTAAACCAGGGTTCCCAAGCTCTGGAATTAGATTTTAGTACTTTCCAGGTCTGGATAAGGGGGGCGTTGACGAGAGTATGGAAAATTTGTTTCCAGACTATTGTCTGTATTTCGTTGTTTTTTTTATTATGTAAAATGCAACATTTCCGGAAGGTAAACCGATCATACAAGAATGTTGTTTATGGTGTTTGTAGCAGGCAGCCTGTGCTTATACCTTTACCACTGTCAGAGAGAGAGCATGGGCCAGAATGAGCTTGTTTGGCATGCGACAGACTGCACATTCCTACGCAGCGCTGTCTAATGTCCCAGCATGCAACAGCTCTGCCCCAAGTGCCTTGGAACTGTAACAAAGCTGGATGTCAATGCCCAAATTAGTTTAACAGATAAAACATTGCTTATGCTGTTGCCATTATATTTAGAAATGATGGTACAACTACACACATCCTTACGATTGTTTCATACATTTATATTCTATATTCCTCCCTCTGTTATCCCCCCTCCCCCACTCAGAGGTGTGTGGTAAGTGTAAGGAGGCGCTGTCTCGCACCCAGCCAGCCGTGAGGGCCATGGATAAGCTCTTCCACTCCAGCTGTTTCTGCTGCATGACCTGCCATCGCCCCCTGCAGGGCATGCAGTTCTATGACAGGGACGGCTCACCTGAATGTGAGGACTGCTATATGGTGAGGAGTCACCACACACACACATTAATGTCTTGTCTGCTTCATCAAGTGCCTCGTGGCAGCGTCTTCCTAACGCACATCGGCGTGCTCCTCAGAACTCCCTGGCTGTGTGTTCTCGCTGCGGGGAGAGGATAACGGACCGCGTGCTGAAGGCCGTAGGCCAGTGTTTCCACGCCCACTGTTTCCGCTGTAGCACCTGTGCATGCAGCCTGGAGGGGGCGCCCTTCATCACCGACGACGACAACAACCCCTACTGCGTCCAGGATTACCACAGGTAAGCGCTGCTAGCATCGGCTGCCTGCTAGCGTCTGCTTCAGCATGTTGTACGGTGGTGGTGGTGGTGGTGGGGTGGGGGGGGGGGGGGGGTGTGGGCTAGTGCTCGGTCCTGGTCCGAGCTCACTGCAGACGGTGTCTGTTCCAGGCGCTTCTCCCCTCTGTGTGTGAGCTGTAATGAGCCGATCATTCCTACTGCGGGCAGCGAGGAGACTGTCAGAGTGGTGGCCCTGGACAAGAACTTCCACCTGAAGTGTTACCGCTGTGAGGTGAGACGTTATGCTTCGCACAAGGATAAACTTTTTTTTTTTTCTTGAATCCTTTATAAAAATTGTATTTACCCACGTCAAATGCTTCCATAGAATTAACCCTTTAAAACTTTTGACTGACCCTTAAGTGACCTCTTCTTTCTCTAGCCAGCTAAAATGAAAATATACTTAAATTAGCTGCTGTACAATATGTTTTGAGTACTTTTAAGACTGGCTTTAGAAATGAGACCCGACATTCACATATAATCACAGGAAAATGTATCATGCACACGAGTTTCTGGTGAACACGAGAAACGGATGACAAAACTAAATGGGTCACTCACTCTAGGGCAGGGGTCGGCAATTATGTTTGGCCTCGGGCCAATATATTTTTTTGACAATAGGTGGCGGCCCAGAACATAATCAAAGGCTATTTTATAAAGGGCAGATTAGATAAAAAAAACAGATGGCCTTTTTGAGTCATTTTATGAATGTGTTTTATTTACACCTTTCTGTGATTTGAAATAAATGCATTTATTTCAGGTAGGCTAGGCTACTGTTGAAGAGTTGCTCACGTCTTATCATCAGAACTTAAATCGGGCATAAAAACATTGAACGGACCAAGCCCGACCTGAAACCAGACCTTTTTATAGCTTTTTGAAGCCTAAACCTGATTACCGTACAACCCAACATGAAAGCAACTTGCCCGGGCCTGTGTCTATATGCTGCGTATCACCATCACTCATGGATGGGGCAGAGATCTCAGCTCTAGATAGTGCTGACTCATTTAATGCTCAACTGCATTTCATGATTGAATACATTATATTGGTAGGCCTATATTAAACTGCTTGCTGTACGATGTTTAGCTAGGAGCAAAGGGACGATCACACACCGTCCATGAACCAAATCCAACACTAGTTGTCATGGAAACGATAAGCAAAGCACAGAGATGCAGCTGTCATAAAACATTTCTAGCCTAGATTGAAGGACAATCCATTATTGTAGGATAGGTCCTTCTAACTTTTTCACCATTTATGAAACTGCTTGGAACAAAAATGTTTTCACCTCCATGTTTGTGTTTCTCTCTAAATATGAACGGATCTGCGATGGTGGACAGGCTGCAACCGGCCCACACGATCTGACTCAAATTATATAATTGTGTATATTAATTGGTAAATGCATCCCGAACCCAGCTGACGTGCCTGGCAGAGATCTCACTCAAGCAAGTGTGGCATATTGAGGGACACAGGCAATCACCAATGTGCATTAGTCTTGGTGTGGATTTTATAGGCTATAAATATTTCAAACTAAACATCAGATTATTAAAATAATATGGTGGGCCAGATTTCACTGCTGGCGGCCCAGTGAAGCCCACGGGCCGCTATTTGCCGACCCCTGCTTTAGGGGCTCCATACTATTTTCATGGACACCAGAAACTAAAGTGATCTTTATTTTGTTGTGTTGTTGTAGGATTGTGCCCGGCCTCTCTCCATAGAAGCGGATGCAGATGGCTGCTATCCTCTGGATGGCAGGATCCTGTGCATGAAGTGCCACACCCAGCGAGCCAAGCAGGCCATGCACTGATCCACCTGTCAACCGGCCAAACTATGAACCAAATCCAAAAGCACAGGATCCATTCAGCTGCCACTTTGCCTTTGCGATAGGGCTTTGTAGATGCGTGCAGGAGTTAGTAACTGTACAAGTGTGAATGCGTGTCTGCAAGCCAGTTAAGTATAATGTTCCCCTATTGCTATGTGTTTCCCAAGTCAGTGCAGAAGTAATGTACTGCATTGATAACTTTTTTTTTTCATTTAATCCTGTTTGATGACATTTGCATGTCTGTATACTGTAATGCCATTATATGACTTGCTGTATGCATTCTTATTGGAATAGCTCAGACAAGACAGTTTCCCCTTTACTTGAACCGCAATCATATTCTTTTTTTAAATAGACAATTTTGCTATTAAATAACATTTTAATCCTAAAGCCCTTGAGGAGACGGGTGATGAAAATGCAGTTTGGCAATTAAGATCTCCTGCAGCCACATGGAGGATTCCCATCAGAACTCGCTGGCTGGCTAGTGCTGCACTTTGGCAGTGGTAGTAGATATACTATACCGTAGTGTCCTCTTGCCAAAATGTTGCTTTAAAATCATTAAATTATCACAGTATAGCAGTTGTAATTAACTTTAGGGCCTTTTAAACTTACTGCAAAAATGTGTCTCTTGCTCATTAATTTTATGTGAATTTGTGTTTTTTCAGGCATGTATTGTATAAATTATGTTTTTTTTTTTCTCTCCAAATTGTCTTTTGCACATATTGAAAGCCACAAAAGATCATAACACCATTCTTTGATTAACTATTTTAAGTGTTTATGAGTTCTTATATGCATGTTGATAAACAGTGACTGTAAAAGTTTGCTCAGCACAGATTCCAGTTGTCTTATGTATTGTAAATGTCAGCTCCATGGCTGGAAATGGGTCCAACGTTGTGATCTTTGCATAATGTTGGCTTTTGACAATAAGTAGTTGGATACTCCCTTTAGTCTGACACTAGTCAAAGCACAGGATATTGTCTGTTCGTCACTGCATTAGGTATTGTTTATAGTAGTGTAAACTTGATTAAAAACAAGTGAGGCTGCTCCTAGCACAGAATAGGTTTTAAAACACGGTAACCATGGTGGTTTTGCTTGATTTGCATTTACTCACGTTCCCTTCTACCACTTTAAGTTGTAGTTGTATTGTGCACAGCATACTTATATTTTCTACTATTATTATAAAGCCGAAACATTTTTTTTCCATTATAGAAATTATATTTTGGATGTTATGGGTTTTTTTTCCACCTTATTGTAGCGAGTTTTAGTGTTTTTTTTTTTTTTTGTTCTTCATTCAGACCATGTGCCTTTTTCACGCTTGTGTGTCCGACTGATGCTTTATTTACTTGACCTACAATGTAATTCATTCCATGAGGAGAAAAACATATTCCTGCATGTTTGCATAAAGCCTGTCTCAATAAAGCAACAGTCAGTGACTACAGCAACACCCAAACAATGATGAACAAATGTGATTCAGCAATGCATGCTAGCTATATTGTTGGTTGCGTGTGTTTTTAGTATCACCATTTTATTTTTATAAATGGCATAAGTACAGTTTACATCCTTATCAGTGGTAGAGCCTCCATGGCTGCATATATTTAATGTCATGTAGTGCTCTATGATTATAACTGCCTTGTCCTTTTTCATATCATGCTTTTGATAAATTCCTATTGCATATGTGTGAATGTCTGTTTACTGTTAAACATGCCAGCATTATGATACCAGTGCGCCCCACCTCTGTCATTTGGCTGTATTAAGGAAATAAAGTTAAAAATATACTTGCTAAGTGAATATTCAGTCTGTGTATAGATCACAGTAGTACCACTGTGACTACCAGTGTCTGTCATTTGGTGGGGGAAGTGTATGTGTGTGTGCGGGTGGGGGGGGGGCGTATTTGAAGACCGAAGCCGTACATGTGTTATAGAGGGTGTTTTCACACAAGTTCATGTGCTGGTTGCGTCCCAAGTGACATCCATGAAACATGTTGCCTCCCAGACCCCCAATGATGATTGCACTGTTAAGTTACCCCTGGCAACCCTCCTCACCCTATCAGTTCTTACCAGACCAGTGTTTCACTGATAATGACGACAGCGACAGTGTTTACTTCAGGAGAAGTAGTGCAATGTAAAGAATATAAACGAATGCAATTTGTTCTAGTTTGTAGGCTGAAGTATAAAGGTGGGTGAATCCAACACGCACTTTAAAAATACTACTTTACCTTTGTACTTTTCTTGGGGCTCGTGGTTCAAGCGCCCACAGTAGCAGGGCCCCCACGTCTTCCACAGCACAGTGCCGTGTTATCTGCGGTCTGAAGGGGACAGCAAAGACGTAGCCCATAAGCGTTCATTTTTATCAGTGTCAGATGATGAGTGATATGAGAGAATAGACGGCGGAATTGACGGATAAGGAGGAGGTTTTACATCAAACATTTTAAAAGTAAAAAGACGTCAGAGGATGCAACAAGCTGAGGATATACCGCCATCAATGTCCAACTACTGAGAATATGAACGTAAACCATTTGGTAAAACAGGTAGGAACAAAGACATTAAAAAATATCTAGTTTTCTACTGTTTTATTTTTCAGTATATTATTACAGCATATGTAGCAAATACTATACTAGCCATTTAATGTACCTCAGTATATTTTAAACATGCTGACTATAATGTCAGTTGCCAAATTGCAAACATGATTTAAACTGAATATTATAATCTTAAAGGTACACTCGGGTATTGTGTTATAGCGCCACCAGGGGCCAGTTGTTAAAAAGTAATCTGATCAGATTTCAGTTATCAGATTAAATCATATTTTGAGAATGGGTTGTTCAAAACAAGAAAATTGATTATGAAATTATGTTAGTTCACACAATCCTTTTTTGATTTTGATCCGGCTCAAACCTTCAGTTTGTGTTGTTCAAAAAGTTATAGAAGGTGTGGGATACATTTGATCCAAAACAACTGGATTATCTTGATCACAGCAGAAGGGTGGATTCAGGTTGGATTTCAGGAACAAAATATAATAAAACCTTTAAATTGTCTGTTTAAAGTAGTATAACATTTGTATCATGTAGTACTCCTGTATATGTATTAATATTTCTCACTTGATTAGAGTTAGCAATAGTAAACTAATACACGTTTTGTCATTCAGTGAATATCTCCTCACAGTCCACCAACTTATCATTCTCTGTGTGCTGAAAAGAAACATCTTGTGTTTTTACACTGCCCTAGCTCTTTATATGAAAAGAAACATCTTGTGTTTTTACACTGCCCTAGCTCTTTATATTAAAAGAAACATCTGGTGTTTTAACACTGCCCTAGATCTTTATTTGAAAAGAAACATCTGGAGTTTTTACACTGCCCTAGCTCTGTATATGGGAACACACAAAAAGTGATGCCAACTGCACCACACAAGACTATCCTAGACTTGGCAATGCGTGTCCAATGTGTTGAGCGGAGCTTCTGAGGACATGCCACAGAATGACTGACACAACATTCAACAAGTGATAAAGTAGATCAAGTAAACAATGATCCCAAACTGCTGTCAATATTAAACTATATAAAAATATAATTTGAAATAATTCATCACTGTATTATAATGATACTGCATTTATTTTTTATTTGTTGTGGGTCAGATGAAGGATCTGTTGTCTGTCTCTTCAAAGTGACCCCACTCTGGCGATTCTACATGTTGTTCTTTACATACAGTAGTAGCCTAAGACTACACTGTTATAATATGTATGTAGTCCCATTTAGAGCACTGGTAATCTGGATGTGGTCATTTTCAAAAGTCTGAATCAGAATCAGGGTGATCAAATCCAATTTTGCTTTGAAAACCCAATATAAAAGTAAAATGGATTACCTGATCCTGGATAGCAAATTTAGGGATTTCTAAATCCAGATTACATTTTTTTACAATTGGCCCCAGATCACCAAAATTTGATGACACAACTGTGTACCAAAGTGTTGCAACACAAAACAAAGGAGTAATTGCATACAAACACCAAAGAATATATCTTTAAAGCAGAGTAGTGCTGTGTTTTTAAAATATTCTATTTTCTATTATCTACTACTATTATCTACGTACAGAAATGTAAGCAAATATTCACTATATAACTGTTAAGACACTATTTCACACATCCAGCCTCAGATATGAATGATGTCATCCTCACAGACGATTCCTGAGAGAGACCTTAAGCATCTGGTTGAGCTCCAGTGCCAGCAACAGCCCCAACTCCTTTCCCAAAATGGTTGTCAGTCCAGGTTGCCGTTCCGGTCAGAACATAGCCCCCAGGACGAGCCCCAACCCCAGCTAAACCTGGAAGCAAAGCCTGTGTGGAGAAGCCATCAAAAGCTCCTTATTATCTTTATAAGTGTCTCCTTTTGTGCCACCATTGTGGGCCTGGTGTATTACACCCAGAAAAACCATGGAATCAAGAACCCAGGTACAACAACACACACAATATCAAAATAAATCCATTATTGCTTTATATCTAACCTTTGTCTTAATTTTTTCTTCAGTCACTCCATGTCATTCCCCAGCCTGTGAAATAGCCTCAGCACGTCTATCCACGGCTGCTGACCCCTTCACCCAGCCTTGTGACTACTTCTTACACACATGTGGAGCCGACAAACCCTCACCAGACACCGGGGGTAGACATAGAGGACATCACATCTTTGAGCATATACAGAGCCAAAGACAATCAGAGAGAAATAGAAGTGGTACTGAAAAGAGACATATAATTTCAGATAGACATCTGAGAGAAGACAAAGTTATGGACAGAAAGTTGGCACTGCTGCAGGACCTGCGGGATATTTTAGGTATGAATCTGTCGCATTTAACAAAAATGGGACATAGGGTTTAATTGTTCCCAATAACACAACAATATATATAAATTGTAATGAATGCAAATGTTTAAACTACATTATTAAACTTGATGTACACCATATCCCATATGTCAGAATCAAACATGTCTGGGTCAGTAGCAGTAGAGAAGGCCAAAGTGTTTTACCGTTCCTGTTTGGACACAAGATCCATAGATATTGCTGGAGCAGAACCCTTCCTTACTCTCATTCAGAAGGTGAGCTTAGACGTTATCACATTATTACTTATTATAATCTTGAATTGATCAAATCAAAGCCCACTCTTAAATTTCTCACCATAGTGTATTTATTTCCTTTTCTCTTTCTAGCTGGGAGGCTGGGCAGTGTCAGGCCAGTGGGATCAGACAGACTTCAACTCCACCCTGAACCTGCTAATGAAAGAATACCACACCTTTCCCTTCTTTAACCTCTATGTTGGCAAAGATCAAAATGAGATTGCCCGCGGAATCACCAGGAAATACATACAGGCCAGTATGCAGGGTTGTATTACTTACAGTTGAAAACCAATGCGCTAAAATGCTAGTCTGAGCTATTCTATTCAGAATTTAACCTTCTCAGATGGTATTGCTTTGGTTTGAATTCAAGTATCTTTGTTGACAGATTGACCAACCTGACCTTTTGATTCCAATTGAATGGAACACGAAGACTCTGAAGTCTCAGGCGAAGACACAGGTTGCCACGCAATGCACAGTACATGCCCTGTTTTATTTGTGTTGTCATCACTGTGTCGCCCATCTATTCCATTTCCAACACATTCTAGATTAGGATGATGATGATACGGCATTGTATTTATATAGTGCTTTTCAAGGACACAAAGGTGCTTTACAAAGTAAACTGTGTAAAAGAAACAGAATACAGAAACATTGTACAGTGGGATTACAACATCAGGCATAACCTTACATCATATCTTCATTGTTATCTTGCCATCCAGACGTTACGTCCATTCTTAGCATCATATAAGCGGTACCTGGCCCTGCTCGGGGCCCCAGCTGACACCAGCATCCTCCATGTTGGTCTGTTTATCTCCCTGTCCTCTGAGTTGGCTGTGGCTGCTGCCCCACTGTCCTACCGCCTGCAGAATGGCCAGCTCTACCAGCGCATGACTATACAAGAGCTACAGGTGGGCTACCTTCTTAAAGAGCTACACCTCAATTTGTGTCTGGAATTCATGGATACAAAAAACTACTCCTTCCCATGCAGAACTGTCTCAATCCATTGTAATGCTACATTTTCTCTGTAGAGCCAAGCTCCTGCCATTGACTGGCTAGGCTGCCTGCAGACTGCGTTCCATCCTCATCCAATCAGCCCCAAGGATCACATCCTTGTTCATAATTTCCCCTATATTGTGCAAATGTCCCGTGTCATTAGCAAGTGGCTGATCAGGCACGAGCTAAGAACTAGGTACTGCAAGTGACTCAAAACACAAAGACTAAAACCAACACTTAAGACCAATGGTTTGTTTTACCTTTGCGACCTTAGCCATTTATCCCTTTGTTCCATCCCACAGAGGTCCCCTTCATACGTTTATGGGGCTCAATCTACTGCATACACTCATACCTGCGCTCGACTCCAGGTTTTCTAACACAGAGAGGAATCTGTCGGTTGCTCTCGGCCACAAAGAGGAGGCGAGTATCATTTTGATCCACGACCGTGAAGTGATAGGAAATAGTTTGCCTATAAATCAATTTTGAATTGGGTTTGCATTCTGTGGTGTCCATAGGTAATTCCTCGCTGGAGGCACTGCGTCTCAGAGACCGAGAAGGGTTTTGACAATATTCTCACATACCTTCTCAATGAGAAGATGGCGCAAAGAGAGGTAAGCCGTGTTTGTGTTAAGTTATGCTGATTTGCAATACATTGGACATTGATATTGACTTCTTATCCTACAGGCAGAGGAGATTATTCAAAATATATTTTCCTCCTTTAAATCCAAATTAGTTGGTCTGAAGTGGAGAGATGAGAAGACTCGACAATTTGTCATAAAAAAGGTAAAAGTTTAAACACAAAGATTTGAGTCTATTTTAATTTATTTCCTAACATTGTGCTCCCTGTATGACATTTAACAGATTTAATTCCCCAGGTCCAGTCCCTAACTCCAAAACTTTGGACTAAATCCAAGATCCCAAGTGAAGCTGAACTTGACCAGCAGTTTTCTGAGGTAGAAAATAGTAATATTAATTATATTGTGATTCTAATATACCCGGTAAACATGTTATTAGCCTGGATTTTTTTGGTCATAAACATTGCAATTAGGTAATTTTTCTTATACTGTTACAATGAGTACAATTACAAGTATTCTCAAGGATACAGCATTCAACTAGAGTGGACATCCTAACCACTAGAATATAGTCTGATTTATTGCATGACGTTGTAAGGCAAATGCTTAAACTGAACAAATACGTTGTTCACTTATTGACCAACATCTCTGGACAACTAATTTTCTCTCGAGGGATAATAAAGACTTAACTGAATTGTCAAACCCAGAGAGGAATTCCTTGGATAATGCCACAATTCGGGCGCTGATCTCTTTATCCTAAGCAGGGAACAATATGCATAGTTAGTCACAAACATCACGATATCATGGCCAAAATATTTGTGATTATCCTGATAATCATAAAAATATGCTTACATTTCTGGAATCACTTAAATTTAAGATTTAGTTAAGAAACAAATTGCATCAGAGGACACATATATCATTTTCTTATTTTGGATCCTCTACAAAGGGATCTTTGTAGACTTGTCTAGCTCAGTCGGAAGACCATGAGATTCAATCTCATAATGACATCAGACACATTGTAAGCAGGGGTGTACATAGGGGTGTACATTCTTAGATAGGTCAGCCTTTCTAAGAAAGAGATGGCACTTTGTTCTAAACCTGGCTAGCTCAGTTGGTAGAGCATGAGACTCTTAATCTCAGGGTTATGGGTTTGAGCCCCACATTGGGCAAGAAGCATTTAGAATAAATTAAATTCTAGTCTATCAAACAACTGAGACAGCTACAATTCAGTTTCTACTTGTATTACCAAGGGCTGGATCTAGGCCAAGTTATGTCACTACATAACAATGGATGTTCTTAGACATATGTAAGAAGTGTTGCAAACAACGTACACAGGTATCCATACCCAGCAAAAACAACAAATTCTATTGTTTCAGAAAGCTACTTTGGGGACAAGTCAGATTAATCGTGTTTATATTTGCTTCAGATATCATCACAGTGCTATTTTAGCCTACACGCTATTCAATCAAAGTAAACTGCTCCCTAAAATGTGTTGATTTGAGCTGTAAACAATGTATTAGGATTCATCTGTGCTGATACATTGGCTATCAGTGTGGCAACGTTTTGGACAAGTCTGTACATTCGAAACTGCAAAAAGACCTCCCCATCGGGGAATTGTGTTCAGAGACGAGTCACACAGTGTTGTAGTCGAGACCGACTAATCGGAGACCAAGTCTTCACCGAAACCAGAGTGTTCGAAACCGAGACAAGGCCAAGACTTTGAGGAGTCGAGACCGAGTCAAGACCAAGACCAAGGCAGAACGAGACCGAGTCCGAGACCAGACCATTTTGAGTCCTATATTTCAGGATATATAGCCTTCTTGCACATAATGCATTGACCTGCAGTAGCCTATATTAGGCATGTGTGCAATTCATCGCCTAACATTGATGGATTAGACGGTATGGTACATGACGTTACTATGTGTAAACAGCTGAATTCACGCATTAGGAAAGTAGGCCTATTAATAACCAACTTCACAGACATGAACAAAATTAGGTGAGTGGGTGGGACTGGGACTGGGATGAAGAGGCCCTGGACTTTGAAGCCAATTGGCCCAAGAACTGTCTAGAGAAGACCTTGTTGGCAAATAGAAATGTAGTCTACACATCCACTGTAATAAACTACGATGCAGTACTTTATTTATGTTTGTAGATAGCCTGGCCCTTTCTTTAATTGTTTTTAAATATAAATTCAGGCTACAATCAGTAGCCTAGTCTGTACATTAAAAAACAGCTGGGGTGAACCAACTTCACAGACATGAACAAAATTAGGTCGGTGAGTGGGTGGGACTGGGACTGGGATGAAGAGGCCCTGGACTTTGAAGCCAATTGGCCCAAGAACTGTCTAGAGAAGACCTTGTTGGCAAATAGAAATGTAGTCTACACATCCACTGTAATAAACTACGATGCAGTACTTTATTTATGTTTGTAGATAGCCTGGCCCTTTCTTTAATTGTTTTTAAATATAAATTCAGGCTACAATCAGTAGCCTAGTCTGTACCTTAAAAAACAGCTGGGTGGGTGAATCTATCAGACCTTTAGGGGAATATTAAATATTGTACAAAGCCTATTAAATTACAGATTTTACTGTATAACAGTTACATTAATGTTAACATAAAACACTTAATTTCCTGCATTCTGGTGAATTTTTATGCAACAATGTGTGCCTTGTCTGTATCCTTGTGGAGTTAATGTCTTTATTTATGCAATTTAAAGTATAATAGAATATAATGCAATAAGTGTCAGGCATTCTGTATTGCTTTCAAAAGAAATGCAGGAACCAGGAATGCAAAATCTATACAACTTAGGCAAGACAGAAAACAATAAATTCACACAATAGTTCCAACTTGTTTTTTATGAGTGCTTATTACTAGCATTATATTATTAGGCTAGCTAATACTTATCGTATTAGCTAGCCTATTAGCCCAACTCTAGCCAACAGACTAAACTTTAGAAAAATTAAAACAATAGCTATCGTTTGTATGTTTGAATTATGCTTATCTAAACGTAGAAATGTAGCTGCTTGTACCTGACATCTCCTGTAGCCCGTACTGCTCGTATCTCCCCTCAACATTGAGTATTAGTTTGGCCTAGTCTGACAAATACACAGAGACAGCGCGCTGCGCTGCAGTTGCAACTGCTCAGTGGCAGAACGTAAAGTAAAACATAGAAATATAAGGAAGGATTATCAAGAATTATCATTAGAGACACACCTGGCGGTGTCGTGTTACGTGCGTAATAACGGTATGACACTGTAAAGCGCTACTGAACAATCCTTTATTGTGGAACATCATACAGGCATGACCAACCGCATCGCCACCTAGCCAGAGAGAGCGCGAGTGACAGACACGCCTCTCTACCTTGAAGGTGGGCTGAACCATTATCATGTAACAACTTACACCACATCTCCCCTTTTTAGTTTACTGCAACTTATTGAAAACCTTGCATCAGATCTCAAACATAAATCTTTTTCACACCCCATGAAATACATTTTATAAAACAATTCTTAACTTTCCTATCCTAATTGTGAAGGTCAGGGTAGACTGCCTGAACCTTCGGAGTTGGCTGAGGGATTATTATGCCCTTTCTTGACAGCTACTCAAACTAGACTAAGGTGAATTACAAGTCCAGTCTTTCTGGCTTTCTTATTGGCCTTCCCGATCTTGTTCTAGGAGTATTGGGTTGTGTGCTGACGGTAGGTGATATTGCAGGTGTCTGTGTTGTGTGTATAGGCTCCTGAAGCTCTTTCTGCTCCTGAGGTCTGTTCTGCACAGCCCCGCTGATGTCAGCTTCATTCATGGAAATAAGGTGGTGCCTATTCCTCCGAATTGTCCCATAAGGCACATCCACCATGTAAGACCGTGGTGATGCGTGTTCCCCAACCACAGTGCCTGCAACCTTTTTGTCAGTAACCCACACTTGTTTCCCAGGCAGGAGTTTACCCAGGTGATGCACACTGTGGCGTTTATTATAACGCATCTGGTCCGCACCTCTCCTCTCTTTCTCCCTCGAGCTTACTGCGGAGCTGTCCGGAAGTAATGGGTCAAGAAGAGACGGTAGAGTGGGCACAGTGGTACGAAGCCGCCGTCCCATCAGCAGCTGTGCCGGACTGTAACCATTGTGGAGTGGAGTTGTCCTGTACGCCAGCAAGGCAAGGAATGGGTCTGACGTCTTGGACAGTAGATTTTTAACAGTCTGTACTGCACGTTCAGCCTCGCCATTGCTGCGCGGGTACTTAGGACTACTGGTCACATGTTTGAATCCATATACAGCTGAAAAATCCGAGAAGGATTTTGACCTGAACTGCGGCCCGTTATCGCTGACAAAAGTCTCCGGGATGCCATGACGACTGAAAATAGATTTCAGATGACCTGTGATGTCAACAGACTTTGTAAGTGATAGATTTACAACTTCAGGGAAACGTGAATAATAGTCCACTACCAGCAGATATGTTTTCCCTTTCAGTGTGAAAAGATCAGCCCCTAGCTTCTGCCAGGGTCTCTCTGGTAGATCGGTCGGGAGCAGTGGCTCTGTGTGGTTTGTGCGCTCCTTGATGCACGTTCGACAGTTCAGTACACGTTCGTTTAACTGTTGGCTCAGTCCAGGCCACCACACACTTTGACGCGCTCTCTCCCGGCATTTAACAACTCCTTGATGACCCTCGTGAAGCTTTTCAAGGACGTCACTGCGTAAAGCTGATGGGATAACAAGTCTTGTCCCTTTCAGCAGAAGACCATCATGGACTGTGAGGAAGGCACGCTCACTCCAGTAGAGCCTCTCAGGGCCAGCACAGCGGCTGTGTTCCGGCCATCCTTCCTGGCACATCCTCATGATGCTGGAGCACACATTGTCAGCTTTCAGATGGTCTCTCAGGCTGTCCAAATATGTCATGCTAGCTGGCAGATTCTGGACAACGCTATCCGCATATATGTTCGTGCATTCCATGAGCTCATTGTCAACGCTGTCCGCCTCTACCTGCAGTGGTGCACGCGATAGGGTGTCTGCGGTCCCCAGGTTCTTTCCAGGGACATGGCTCACGTGATACGAGTAGCGCATAAGTCTCATTCTGAAGCGCTGAATACGTGGGGGCAAAGAATCCAGTGCTTGGGCTCCAAGTAGACTTACAAGCGGCCTGTGATCAGTCTCCATTTCAAAATGGCGTCCAATAAGGAAGTCTCTAAATCTCTCACATGCCCAGGTGAGTCCAAGAGCTTCTTTTTCGACCTGAGCATATCT